>JUFY01032514.1:7724-18766 GCA_001855655.1 Leptopilina clavipes
TAAAATTTCTATTATCCGAACTTTTGATTATCCGAACCCGACCTTGCCTAGGTTAGTTCGGATAATCGAGGTTTCACTGTACTGCATTAATTTCATTGCTACAAAAAATATGTAAAAAAAACGGTAAACAAATATTTCATAATAATGCTGTGAAGAATATTTGTTCATAATTTAAGAGAAAAGAAGCATTTTTTAATTTTACTAATTTTTAAATTTATTATTTTTTTTATAGTTAACTATAATTTATGTTAATATTTACATATTACGGACTGCAGAAAATTTATTATAAATTTATATTTCGTTAAAAAATAAATTTGAATATATTAATATTCTGTTAATTTTGTTTGATTATTCTTTAAGTATTAATTACAATGAATGAGAAATATAAAAAATTCATTCCACTGATAAATGTTGTGAGTAAAAGTGTTACGAAGAATTTATCTATAGAAATAATTTATCGTTAAAATTTTTTGCAAAGTTCAAATATTCAAGTGATGCATTCCTTTCATTGATAAAAAATTAAATATAAGAAAGATAGTAACTAAATATTTCATAAAAAGACTGCGTGTAATCAAAATAACTTTCTGAACTTTTTAGTAAAAAAAAAAAGTTTTTTATTAAAGTTATTAACAATTAAAGTTTTTACCAATCTTCAATAATAAAAAAAAATGTTTTCTCGTGATCCAGTAAGTTGACCAATATAAAAATAAAAAAAAAGAATTGTTCTTGTCTTGAAATGTAGTATATACCAAAAAAACTCTTTTTATTTTTAACAAGCCAACTGTATCTCAAGAAAAAATTTTTTTTATTTAAGACTACTAAAAACTTTAATTGTTAATAACTTTAACAAAAAACTTTTTTTTGCGTCTAAAAATTTCAGAAAGTTATAAAATTGTCACGTCCCCGTGACGTATTTATCAATTATAAATAATTAAATAATAACTATAAATGTATCAAATAATACACATGTTGTCGGAATATTGAGAGTAAACTTTCCCTTACTCAATACTCAAAATCAAGTCGACGCGAGATCATTTTGTCGAACGACAAAGGGTTATTTCCCCTCACACGCATGTATTGCCGTTCGATGATTTCAAGAATTGTAAACAGTACCTAATCTTGTGAATTGTAACCAAGTATCTAATCTCGAGAATTGTAATCCGTTATTCTAAGTGATAATAACTATTCAATTGAAATTGAAAGAAGTTTGGAACGTATTTAATCAGTAATACATTTAAATTACAAACTCTAAGAACTCCTGATTAAAATCAGTTATAAGACTCTTTTTATCAAAATTAAATCTATAACGTAAATTGTAAAACTTAGAGCATTGATCCTTGTGTAAAAATGAAAAGATCAAGCATCTAGATTCCTCATAATTCAAGAAAAAAACCTGCCTTTGTAATTGGATCCAGTCTGAAAATACTTCAACATTTTCCTGCACTCGGTCCATTGACTGTTCTACCCAACAGCGATTTATTTATTTGTACCCCTCCTGGTACATCACTGAAGATGAGAAGCATACTAAACTTATAAATTACTTTACTCGCATCTGAAAATTCACCTGTGGATTCCTAAGCCTGTATTTCTAAAAGCTAATTCTTCGTTAAAAAAGTAAGTACAAACTAAATAAACCCACTTAATATTTTTCCTTGTTTAACCTAACATTCATTGTTTCAGTGGATGATTGGACAATAAATAAAGACTCAAATTATTAAGGATTTTTCCCTCACACTCTCAGTTATACTCTCACTTCTATTCCATAAACAAGTGTATTTATTAAAATAAATATTATTATGTGTGTTCTCATAATTATTGCAGAGTTCAATTAATTCTTTTCTTTTCCTGCTCCCTTAGTTCAAAGTTTTTAGCTTTGTAAATAAATCAGAGGTTTAAAATAAAATATTAAATTGAATGCTGTGTCCCATCAGGACATAACAAAATAAACATGATTTTATGAAAATTATATTATTTTTTTTTGTCTTATACATATTTTTTTAACTTTGTACGGCTCTTATTGTTTACATTATTTGACCTTTAAGCACTTTCAAGGTGAAATTCCCAAAGTGTCACATAAGACTGTACCTGTGACATCTTCGGGAGTTACAAGATAAAAAAATAACTCTTGGTAAATGAAGTTTTTATCTTTCATATACATCAAGCGGGGGTTTTTCATGAAGAAAATGTTTATAATGAATTGTTTGAATTTGCTATTTTCTTGAACATTGTTCAATTACAGGACAACAGACGACACTAATTGTTATTATCTAATTATTTTTTGTCAGTTAATAGAAAAAAATTCGTAAAAACGGAAAATTTGTGTTGGTGATTTTCAAAGTTTTGAAAAATTATATCAGATCTCCTGGAGATTTTCAAGTTAATTTTAAAACTGTTTCTCTTAAAACAACTTAAATAGTATATTAGAAATTAAATTGTTATTTATTTAACCTTAAAAAGGTTAATTTCAAGTTTTTGAAAAATATCATTCGAAACTATTCTATCTATCATTCTATCAACTATTTAATTTTTTTTTCTCGCCAAATTAGATCCGCTATTTTATATTTATTGAAAAAAGGTTAAATATGGGGTTAAAGGGTTTAAAAAATAGATTATTAAATTGACACGAATGGAATGCAGTATCTTTTATATTACAGAGAAATGAATTAAACAAAATTTTATCTAAAAATGTATATTTTTGTATGTACACTCTTTAATCATTCTATGTATGTTTCTAGGATGTGTTTATTTGACAAATATGTGTTTATCGAAGTTTTGTAATGACCATCAGCACGTAGAATGTTTCAAAGACTTAAATTTTTTAATTTTAAATTCTCATTTTTTTGTTTCTTTTTACAACAAACATAGTCTGTTTCAAATGTATGTTGATTATTTTTAAGCAAAGAACATTTTTGAATAGTAATCAGCAATAAAACACTACGAATTTCAATTAGATATTCTATCTTCAATTATTGTGGAACTTCAATATTTTCGTTAACCTCTATGCATATACAATCATTAAATTAAATGCATGTAGAAAAATGTTTTATTTTTCAAAAAAATTATATCTCAACACAGACGTTTTAGGTTTATAAATATTAGTTAAATTAATTAATAAATAAAATTAATCAATTATTTAAATTCAAATAAAAGTTACAAATAATTGCTTAGAAAAGTAGTAATTAATTTTTTTCCACGCATTTAATTTAATTATTATTTATGCACTAATAAATATAGTCATCTTTGATGGACCTTTGTCACAACTTTGAGTATCTTATGACGTAGTTTGATTGTTTATTATTGTTACTATTATAATTGTTAAAATTATTCGCAGTTGATTAAAATTTCTTTCACGGCGCTCATTCACAGGATTCACAGCTTGTAAAAACTGGTGCTAAAGAATAATATTATTTCAAATAATATTATTTATATATTCAATAAGGCAATCGAAATAATACATATTAAACAAATGAAATCCGATGACAAATTCATTTGAAAACTTTTCTACATATGATTCATTAATGCCATCAAGTTTATTTAACACTTACACGGAGCGAATAAATCGTCCCCGCCAATTTTTTTTTCTTTTTTTTTATAAAACATTAAAATTAAAAGTAAATTCAAATTTTTTTTTCATCTAGTCTTTAGGAATTCGTAATTATTTTTTTTACTTCTTAACTTCAGAAATTTTATACAAATTTAATTTGTCTGATTTTTCCTTAACAAAATGAAACTAAAAATATTTTCGTTTTAATATCGTTAATTGAAAACAGTTTTTTTTTTTATTAAAAATAACAACTATTGAGAAAATTAAATAACAAAATATACGAATTAATAAAAGACATAAAACAAAAAAAAAAAAAAATTGGAAAATTACAATAATTTCCGAATGTCGACAACACAAAAATTACATCATCAATATTTGTTCATTTTTAACGAGCATTTTAATATTTATTTCTTTGTTTAGATAAATTAGTCATAATTCATTAAAATTTTTTTTTACAAAATATTTATAATAATAAAACTTTACGTAAATTATATTTTCTTATAAACTAAAAATAAATAATAATACAAAAAGCAATGTATTGTTTTAAAAACAAACAAATCAATATAAAATCTATTGATTTCGAATTTTAAAATGTAGTTTTTGTGCTACAAGAAAATTCAAATTTTTAAGAATAAATTCCAAATTATAGAGAAATTTTTTTACAATTTCTGTGAGCCGCAAACTGTCAGTTCTGTTCTAGAAAGATTATTAAAAATTCTCAATATACAATTAATTTACAGTTTTAAAAGAAAACAATAAAAAAAAAGTATTTACAGAAAGTTTACAATTATTTATTAGCTCTAAGAGATCTGTAAAACCATCTTTTAAAATCACATTTTTTTAGTTCAACAAAGTTTGTTAACAATTATTTATACTTAAATTTAAATACTTATTTATAAAATATTCCAAACGTTACATCAAGTTTTTTCTTAATTCACTGAAATTTTCAAAATTTTTTTTTCTTTTCTGAAAATTTTTCTTGTCTCAAGATTAATAAATTAAATCTGAACGTTTTGTCAGAAAATCCTAAAATGATTGAAAAAAAAATATTTTTATTTATTTCAAATATACAAGAAAAATTTTGTTTTCATCTTTTAGTATTTTTTTGAAGAAAATTAAAATTTTTTTAAAATCATTATTGGACTAATATAAATTCAATGCCAAATATTATATTATTGATGATTGGTTTTTAATTTTCAATAAATAATCAAAGAGCAATATAGGCAAAAATGTTCGGAACCGAATTATTTACATTTGTTAATAATTTTTAAAGGCTTTATAATGGTTCAGATCTTTACTTATTTTTTCGATAGAAATCTTATTTCGGATTTTCAACCAGGAATGAAAAGAAAACTACAATTTAATTCATTAATCACGTAGTATTTCTTGTAAATTCTCATTCTTCATGTTTATACTAATTAATGACTTTAGTCATAGCAATTAGCCCAAAATTATAATTTATTAACATAATAAATTATAAAAGAAATAAATAACGTTTCTAATAAAATTTGTTCACACTTTAGTGAAATATAAAAATATCCAAAAAATGTAGAACCGAAAAGAAAATTAAATATAACTAAATTAATAATTTTACTACTTTTTGACGATGTTTATAATTTTCTGACACTGTTTGCAATTAAAAAAATGTCACGGGTAAAATTTTAGACATATCTGAGAAACCATAATATTTAATACTTTGTTTTTTTTTCTCTTTTCTTAAGGCTTTCAATTCAATTTCCCTTAAAGTGTTTTCTACCTGAAAATTTACATTAGAGAGAATAATTTTTTATCCCAGTGTCTCATTATGAGCAAACAGGAAGAAAGAACAAATTTTTTAAAATATTATTTCACCCAAGTACGCGTTGATTTTTAATAACAATGCTTAGCATTTTTTACAAGACTTTTCGACTTGCAATCATTTTACAACAATTTATTTCTGTCGTTAAGTCTGCCAATTCTTCCGTTTGGAATAAAAAGTTAATATAAAAAGAGGCAAAATGAAAAAAAAAAATTATGGGTATAAAAAAAAAATAAATAAAAATAAGAGTAAAAATGTATTCTACAACGCTGATCGGGTCTCTCTATACACATCACGCACAGCCAAAATATTTGAAACTGAGTCTCCTTCAACAATCACCTTCTGCACTCAAGCAAATTCTAAAATGTGAGCTTTTATCAGTGCTTGAATTGTCGCAGACTTCGTCATGTCGCGCTTCGCTCTTTACAGTCAGATTCAATAATCCGCTTTTTCATTTTAAATTATTATTCTCTTTATATGTTACATGGCTTCAAATTGGTCCCCTGCTGCCGACTGTAGAATAGAATGTAAGCATTACTAAAATCTTCATCGTGAGGCTTTTTCTTGCTTGTCTCTTCGTCATTATAGTAATGCCAGACATCCGTGCGAGGATTTCTTGCGTATGCCGTATAATGACCGGCTGACACTCCTGGAGATATTAAAAATTTAATAAAAAGAAAAAAAAACCCAGGAAACATTGTAAACATTTCTGACTTTTGAAAAAAATGTCAAAATCTTGAAATCCCTTGGCTTTTTACGGTTTTCTAAAAAAAAACCGTTTCTTTTACGGGAATAAAATTTGAATTCGTCGGTTTTTCGAAGATTTGGCAATTGGGAGAAATTTGGAAAAGATTTACGAATTTCTTAAATTTAAATTTTATTAATATTGAGTGAAATTAATTTTAATTATAGTTTTATTTGTTGTTAAAAACCACTTTATAGTTTGAGGTTATGTGAATGGGTATTATGTCCAAGTATTTATGAATTCATTTCACATTTAGTGTAGACAGCGCTATCACTGCAACACAAATTTACGAGAAAAATAATAAAATACAATTATAACATACCTCCGAAATGACAAACACAGGCGTACAGGTCGTAAAGATGTTTTCCTACACTAAGTCCAACAAGAGGAAAAGTAACCTTGTCGTCTAATTTCATACTAATACATTCGTGAAATACGAATCTGAAAAAAGAGAATTTATTATTCATGAGATTATTCAAATAACTCCAATTTGAAAAAGAAAGGAATAAATTTATCTTTTTTATTTCTATTCTTTGTCGAAAACAATAACTAAATTTTTTTCTTCATTTAAAATTAATTGATTTAATAAATCAATAATATTTATCAAAAAAAATTTCCTCACCTTTTTAGATATACAATAAGAAACTTGGGATATCGATGGACGGTGAGAGTTTTTGTAGCACACTGGTTGATTTCGCATTTTGGACAAAACCACGGATTATGTTCGTCCAAAGTTTCACTAAACAAACAATTTTTAAATATGATGCTATTATGTCGGAAATAACATGAAATTAGAAAGTCGAGTAATCAAAGCGTCAATCATAAAAAAATGTTTCGTTAAAAAATTTATTTTTGAAAAAAAGGTAAAAAAAAATTGACTGGATATTTTCGGGAAATGTCTCTCTATTTTTCAAGGTTTAATTTATTTAACTTCTATGTATGTTTACTAAAAATACATTGAAAAAAATAACAAAAAAAGTACTTTGAAAATAACTACTCACCTTTGGCTAAATGCTTGTAAGCAATCATAAAGAGAAAGCGGATGGGGAGGTCGCTGTTTTGCGACACTGATATGATCTATTGGCGTTGCGAATTTTGGAATATTTTCTGTGTATCGTACAGCTAACGTGTCGCCATTTTGTAAACAAACTGTGCCCGATTCAGGTACTCCGCAACCAGTGCAATGTTTCGTGTAGATACACCTTGAGCAATGATGACCCTGGGTAACGTAATAAAATACATTTAATTTACTACAGGCTGTGCAGCATAAAATTGGTTTAAAAAAGGAGAAACAGGGGAAATTTCATTTTTAAAAAGGGGTTAAAATAGGGCAAATCTAACATTTATTTCCTACTTCAATTTGACTTTTGATTTTAAAAAATTACTGTTTAATGTTGTTTTAAATTAAAGTTTATTTAGTTTAAAATCTTTATTTAATTTTCTGTAAAAAACTTTGGGGTTATAATTGTAAGTGGTATTCACTTGAATCTTTCTGCTAATGGATCGAAACTCTAGTAACTTTTACAAATTATCCGCTTACTTGGAAAAGTTACTAGAGTTTTAGAAAAGCGGATGTTATAGTTAAATGTTGTATAGTTATATGTTATAGTTACTCGAGTGACTAAATTCTAGTGACTTTTACTCTCCATTTGTCAACAAAAGTTACTGGGATTTATAAAGGTTCGTTACATAATTTAAAAGTTACTAAAGTGACAAATGTTTAGTGACACTACTATTCTTACGTTTAATAAAATAGTTTCATTGTTAGAGCGCTAAGACTCTAATAATATTTCCTTTAACATTCCGTGCCAAAAATTACTAGAGTTTTAAAGAAGATATTACTTATTCGAAGCAATAGTTACTAGAGTATCGAAAATCCAGTAACTTTTCGTTTCATTTTAACGACAAAAGTCACTAGACTCCTAGGAAGGTTAGTTACTCAACAAAACAGTCACTAGAGTGACGAAACTCCAGTAACTTTTACGTTTAATTTTAACAAGAAAAGTGACTAGAGTGAAGAGAAACAGTAGCAACTTTTTGTTTTAAGCCATCCAACAAAACTTTGTTTTATTTTCGGTCGCCTGGTGGGGACTGTAAGAATTAAATTCAAAAGCGCTAGAGTGGGAATAAGTCAGTGTAGGCAGAGGGTTAAATAAGAAGTTGCGTTGGATAAAATTTTAATAATAATGAAATTTGTTGGTAACAGTTGAAAAAATTATCAATTACCTGTCCATCCACAAAATGTACAGTGTATTTTCCTTCCTGTGGTACAACTCGTCTGACAACTTCGTACAAATCAGCAGCATTGACTCGAGAAGGTAGCCGAATTAAATGTGGATAACTGAATAGTTTCATATCCCTTCGATTGTTGGTGGCTTCATTCGTGTCGTATCGCAATACCAGTGGCACGTTTAATATTCGAATTGCAGGCCTCGGTCTACCGGTCTGATCAATTTTGGTGAATGATGTAGCTGTTACACTCGTTGAACACACTGGACAATTGTTTGTCGCTTGGCTCTTGAAGTAGTTCTGTTGGGCAATACGCACTGCTCTCTCAGTTTTTTGCTTCTAGCTTATTTCACAAATGTCTGACCGTCGATGGACGTTACACGACGTTATCGCCAATCAAAAATATAAAGTCGATTCATGTCTCAAAATTACCATTTACAAAGCAAACTAAACGCAAATTAACATGAATTCAGAAAAAAAGGAAACAATGAAAGAAACAAAAAATTGTAATATTGAGATATAGTTTTTACAAAAATTAATTTGTGAAACAAACTTGTAATGATAAAATTGTAAAATCAGAATTTATCAGATCAATGCCCAAAATTTTTTTTTTTTTTACAATAAAACCCTCAGCACCAGGCAGCGTCAGATTAGTCTGAATTGAGTTCTGGACTTTTTGTAATAAAAAGCCAAGCTTGCAGATTGAACTGAAAGAGCGGGTCACACGAGTTTCCATCTTGACAACTGGTCACCTCCGCCTGCTAGGCAGGCATCCACGGCAAAGGACTAGAGTCAAGCTATTTCTGGTTCTCGTGCACACTTTTAAAGTGTCGTCCTGCTAGAACGTTCGAGGACCTCGTCTCAGACCTTCCCGAGGTGAAGATGCTTGACAACTAAGTATCTCGCTAACACCCCTTCTGCTAGATTGACGCTGCCAATATCATCATCGGGTGACAACTATTTCATTCGTAAATATTTTCTTTTTCATCAGTCTCTTTTCTTAATAGCACTAACATGGACTGTTATTTTTAACTTAAATTAAAAAAAAAAAAAATCATTTTAAGTACACTACCGCCCATAATTAATGGGATACCTCCCCTTTCAACACTACAAATAATCGTTTATTTTCTAAAATATTTCTCTGTAAGATATTAAAAGCTATTAAAATTGTACAAAAAATAAACCTTAAATAAATAGATTTTGTTAAGTTTTTTTTAAGAAACATATTCATTATTTCTAAAATAATAAACATAGAAAAATTTTTAAATTGGTTAAAAAAAGGGAAAATAGAGAAAATTTCAATAATAGGGAGAAATTAAAACATATATTTCCCAGTTCAATGTGACTTTTCTTTAACAAAACTACTTTTTAAAGTTGTTTTAAATTAAAGTTTATTTAGTTGAAAATGTTGGTTTATTTATTTATAGCAATTACATAGTTTTTTACTGCATGATTAAGAGCCTGTATGATTCGGCCACAATATCAATCAAGACTCAATTTGGCCTGACTTCTCCGGTGGAGGTTACGGAGGGTGTGATGCAGGGGGAGACTCTCAGTCCTTTACTTTTTACTATTTTTATTAATGACTTAGAGATCTTCTTGAGAGAACATGGAGTTTCCGGAATTTCAGTAAATCATCTGATAAATATTGTTTTCTTAGCTTACGCTGATGATATTGTGTTACTGGCCACCTCTCGAGCAGCTCTTCAACGGGCAGTAAATGTAGTGGATAGTTACTGTTCAATTAATAAATTAACAATTAATAAGGATAAGTCAAAGGTTGTCGTTTTCCATAAAGGTTGTGTAAAGGACTATAACTTCTCTCTAGCAGGAACCAATCTTGAGGTCCTAAACGAATTTAAATATTTGGGGGTGACGTTTAAATCATCAGGTGTTTTTTGTAAAGAAATGGAAGAGAGAATGAGCATGTCAAGAATGGCATCGGGAACTGTCATAAGTTTGATTCATACGTCAAAGGTACGCTCGTGGGAGTCGATTAAGATGTTGCTTCGTAGCCTCACCCTAAGCGTCCTGTTTTATGCAGTTGAGGTTTGGCGGTTGAGATATGTAGAGGTAATTGAAAAAATCCAGACGATGTTTATCAAGAGAGTACTGAATGTTCCAATGTACACTCTGAATTATGCTGTCCGCTTAGAAACTGGCAGCATACAGCTAGCGTATGATATATGTAAATAATCTTTAGCCTGGTTTGAGAGAGTCCTGAAGATGGAGGATGAAAGATTTCCGAAGTTATGCTTACGGAAACTAAATGACTTAGCGATTAAACATCCGAGCGAGAGCAAATACAACTGGCTTTTGCAAGTAAGAGGGTTTTTTACTGATTGGAATTCGCAAGACATGTGGCTAGATATGGATCCACTGCGTTTAATTGAAAATAGGGAGGTGGTGTTGCGCAATTACTTTGGGTATTTAAAACGGAAGGATGTTGCCGGATTGCAGAGTTCGCAAAGCCTGCAAATCCTTCCAAATTTATCAGGGTCTCCAAGAGAGCGCTCATATTTATCCTTGGATTTGCCAAGGTATATTCCTAAATTAATTGCGCAACTTCGAATGATGGGTTCCAATCGTGGTTGCATTCGATCAGGAGGTTATTTTTTTAACTATGATCCTCTTAAGCATTGTTGTGTGTGCAATATAGGGGAGAGTGAGTCTATATCATTTACTGATGTCTTGCCCCATGTATGACGATTTGAGGTCTTCCATCT
>JUFY01032515.1:5769-27326 GCA_001855655.1 Leptopilina clavipes
GCATTGCGTATGGTTTGAAATGAGAGAGAGAGAGAGAGAGAGAGATTTGCCATCGCAGAAATCGAAACATTGCAACTGAGAACTTTACACACGTGCACCAGGTAATATGTCGCGTCTAAAGTGACCAGCAACTTCTCATATAGACGGAAAACGAATATTGTTCTGTTGAGATCGTGGCTTTGTCCAAGAGAGTTCTGTTATATATTTTGGGTCAAGGTTTCTTCCAGCTGTTATGGCAAACGATACGAACGAGACGCACATAGTGTTATTTAGTATGTAATATACTCTCCTATACTTTCAGCTTGAGCAGGTGAATATTCCACACGAGAGAGAGAGAGAATTTTTTTAGCCTTTTGTTTACATTCTTTTGACTTCAATATTACAAGCACAAAAGAACTTTTTGTTACAAAGGGTTAAAAATTCTCGTTTGTCATCAGTCATTCGGATAACAACTGTTATCAGCAAAATGTCAAAAAGGTTTTCATGTTTTTAAAAAAATTCGTTTCTCTCCCCCCGAAAAAAATTGACGTTCATACCTGTAATTTATCGTACGTTTAATTTTTGACAGATGTTTTCTATTTTTATTTTTAGTTTCTATAAAAATTAGAAACAATTTCTGTCCAGTGATATTGTTTTTCTATTGAAAAAGTGAATTTTGCATGACTTGAAAGAAGTTTTTACCTGAAAAGGTAATTTTGTTTGAATTAAAGACTTTTTTCATGTTAGGCGTATTATTTGCTTAACTTGAAAGGATTTTTTACTTGAAGATCAATTTTGTCCGACTTGAAAGCTTTTAACTTCGTCTAACTTGAAATATTTTTCTACTTAAAAATTTATTTTTCCTGACTTCAAATTGTTTTATCCTTAACAAATGCTTTTTGTCTGATGACTTGAAAGTTTTTTTCTACTTAGCAAATAAATTTTACCTGATTTAATAACTTTTTCTACATAAAATGAAATCTTTTCTAACTTGAATCGGATTTTTAATATTAATTTCAAAAATAAGTTTGCAAAAAAAATTAATCTTCTTCATCACTATTTTATACTAAGTTTTTTTTTTGGAATTTTTACTAAAGTTAAAAAACTGATTAAAACTTGGCTTGCTTGTAAAGTGCATGTTTTACATGTCAACATGTGAATTTTATGTCTAAAGCCGAAAAGTTGGATATATTGATTTTCTATAGGTCAATCAAGATGTATGTGTGTGAGAGGGATGTTTTCAACTCTAGATAACCACACAGTCCACCCATGTAAATCCCTTTGATGCATTCTAATTTTCTCTTGCTTCAGTTAGTCCTGTGTGTTTTTGGTCCTCACAGATTTTCTCCACTTTGTCGTACAAGTTTTATTTAAAAATTTCCTTTTCAAACATGAGACACTGCCCTTGACCTTCATTTAATTAAAATCATTTTTGAATCGCTCCAGTTGCACTGACAAAATTCTGATTAAATACCATCATAAAAGTTTTGTTCTCTAAAGATTTCTTTTAAAAAGAAATTCTTCAATTAAATACTCAGGTTTATATAATTATTATTTGATAATATATTTGTTTTTGTTGAAGTTAAAAATTCATAGTTTATTTATTTATTTACTTATTTATTTACTTATTTATTTACTTATTTGTTTACTTATTTATATACTTATTTATTTACTCATTTGTTTACTTTTTTATATACTTATTTATTTGCTTATTTATTTACTAATTTATTTACTAATTTGTTTACTTATTTACTAATTTATTTACTTATTTGTTTACTTATTTATATACTTATTTATTTACTCATTTGTTTACTTACTTATATACTTATTTATTTGCTTATTCATTTACTAATTTATTTACTAATTTGTTTACTTATTTATTTACTAATTTATTTACTTATTTGTTTACTTATTTATATACTTATTTATTTACTTATTTGTTTACTTATTTGTTTACTTATTTATATACTTATTTATTTGCTTATTTGTTTATTATTTATATACTTATTTATTTGCTTATTTATTTACTAATTTATTTACTTCTTTGTTTACTTATTTATATACTTATTTATTTGCTTATTTATTTATTTACTTATTTATTTATTTACTTATTTATTTATTTATTTACAGTAGTTATAAATTTCCGGTTTTTGAGTTTGTTTTCGAAGATGAAAAAATGATCAATAAACAGTTCAACTAGAGGCTTTTGCTCTCTTCGCGAACATTGAAGTATGTTAATTTTGCAGAAATTGCAAAAATTTTTTCAAGTGTCAGTCGCTGTCAAATGTTTAGACATTTCTAATCGTGGCATTAAAGTACAAGAACATCTTATTCTCATTAAAGTGGCTGGTAATTATCATCTGGATCATTTAGACTATACACAGAAAATTGTATGGTATCAAAATAAGATGCAACGCTCTTATTTTAATACATTTTTAGCTTATTTTAATCCAATTTGGTATTAAATTAATAACGTTGCATCTTATTTTAATACTATAAAATTTTCTGTGTAAATTAGAGAAGCGATGATGATGATGTTGAGTTTAGGGAAAAGAAGAACCGGAAGAAGTTGCGAGTGTTGTGTGGCAAGTTCAATGAACGCCTAGCCTGTGTGCATTAAAATATTCACTGTTCGTGAAGTGCATTAGAATATTCTCTCTCCGTGCATCATCGTTTCCGTTTTCTCTCTCTCTCTCTCATTCTTTTCTCGTTCTTTTCTTCAGTGAGTATTTCTCTGGCAACGACTTAATGCGAGCGACGTTGGCGATTATGCGCATCGGTTTTGTACCTTCGTGGCGAGTGTACACACTCTCGTTTGGATTGA
This sequence comes from Leptopilina clavipes, assembly GCA_001855655.1. Classification (NCBI taxonomy): domain Eukaryota; kingdom Metazoa; phylum Arthropoda; class Insecta; order Hymenoptera; family Figitidae; genus Leptopilina; species Leptopilina clavipes. Next base: position 8,573 of record JUFY01032515.1, read on the forward strand.
CCGATAAAAAGCCGTTTTATTACCCTCTCGTGGCCACATTCGCCTCCGTTCTACGACGACATTGATATGGCTGGCTATAGTCAACTACTACCTCGATTAATCTGTAAAGATTTTACTCAAAAAAAAAAAAAAAAAAATTTCCCTCCATTTATTGCCTTATACTGTACATTATGTGGATAGTAAATTCTTTTTTTGTAATGACTGTACTTTGATTGTAATTTTTAAAAATAATAGACAACTTTTCATGATTAATTTAGTTTATTAAGAACTATTTAGTTTATTAAGAACTATAACAATAACGAAATTTTTTTACTGTTTCAGGTGAGTGATTTTTCAATCCACAAATTATCTTCCTTTCAAACGAAAAACATCTAACGGTGAGCAAATTAAATACTATTATTAATTTTCTAAGTAGAGTAATTAAATTTTGCTCTAATTGCCCGAATAGATTTATTTTTATAATTTTATTTTATTTTTATATTTTACTTATTCTTTATATTTATATTTTCATAATTTTAAATTATAGTTGATTATTTTGAAATTTCCTTCCATTATTGAAAATAATGGAAGGCTTTTTTTTTGTAACAAATCATTTTTCTTTTGTGAACGCTTTTGTAAAACAGCAAAAGCAAATTAATGATTGAAGAAGAAAGCCCTCCATAACAATATAGTGGGTGTAAATAAACTGAGACTTGAATCTTCAAAAAGCTTGACGTCAAGGGCAGGATGTGGTGAATTTTTTTTTTTTTTTTTGTAATCCTGGGTATATTTTTCTAAGAATGAACCAAAAGTACATTTTAAACGTGCTATATTTTTGGCACACAATCGGCTATTTTCGTACAATATACAACCTTTGGGTTATTTTAAAATCATTAACGCGCTGTTCTTAATGAGTCTCGGTATACTTTTTGATTTTCCGTAACTTTTATTATTTTTAATAATTAATAATTCTTTTCGATATTTCTGAATAAATAAATTTAATAACAAATAAGTTATTACAATAGTTAAACTTTATTATAATAAAATTTACTGGAAAATTAAATGGAAAATTAAATGGAAAATTAAATGGATAATTTATAATGAAATTGAGTATTAAAAATTTATACATATTCAAAAATTAGTGGTTTATAACATGAAAAAAACGTAGGAAATAAAACGAAATGTTTTGCAAAAATTGTCGAGTAAGCGATATTTTAAACACATAAACCTACATACAGTGAACTGATCGGTTAATAATTGTATAAGTAACCAAAGTTTTCGAAAAGTCGAACACTTTTTATGACTCATGTGGATTTTTTTATGACTGCAACCCAATATACTGACAACTTCCTTCTGACATGAAAATTTCAAATTTTTTAGGATCTTAACCTAAATTTGGAATTAAGGAACTTTTTTTTTTAATTTTAATTTTAAGGAAAGTAATGAAAATGTAATTAATTAAGAGTAATATTAATTTGTGGGGAGGTAATCGAGTATCAAAAAGAGTAGTGTTTATCGTTTAAAAAATGTTGCGAATCAAGGATCCTTTTAAGATCCCCGAATTCCGAAAGAGAACCTGTTCTAACGGAATTGCATTCTCTACTTATAAGTGGTTAGAGTACATTATCAATGTGAAAACCAACTTTGGAATGTCATTCAACTTGACGTTATGCAATTATTTGCAAACGAGGCGCAAAATGTTAAAGAAAGTGAAACAATGTATCTGTGAAATGAAACAGGTGTTAATGACTGTTCCGGAGAAAACTAATGGATGTAAACGATAACAAACAGTGATTATTCAGATCGAATATTTTGAAATTTGAATGGATTGAATTTTTTAATTTTTATAATTTATTATTATTTATTAGCCTATGTGAATTCCTTCACTAGTTTTTATAACAGTAAATCTGTAATTAATTTTACATTGCTATTTCCCGATTAGAGTTATAAATGTGAAGTTCTTCGAACAAAAGGATCTCCTAAAAATTTTAGGTTATGTTTAGTGGTAGTTTTACAGTAATAAGTATAGTTCCTTTTTTTAATTAGGTAAAATCGAAAATAGTTTCTATTGAATATTTCGGATGTAATGAAAACAAACATGAAAGTTTTTAATGATTGTATTTTTACTCCAAAAATTAAAACATAACCTAAAACTTTTTGGAGCCAAATAGGCACAATTTAGATTAAAAACTGGGTCGTGGTGATCATATTCAAAAAAGTTTGTGACTTGGAAAAATTTGACTAGGTTCCAAAATTGAGTACTTTTGCATCTCGATCAACAGAATCGTAAAATTACCCTACGTTTTTGATATTTTGATAAATTCTTGCAAACTAGTTCAGAACAGTAATAAATGACTGGTGTTTTATTGCGGATATTTTAAATGCGTTAGAAAAGTTTTAACGACAATGTTTTAAAAGGGGAGCAATGACTTTGGCTTTTAGAATCCATTTCACGAGTCTAGGAAGTGCTCAATTACGGATACTAAAATTCACTGATGCTCTAGTGTAATTTCCTAGTAACGCCCCGTGATCGCTATTGGGTGCGTTCGTAAATTATCTGAACTCGGTCTGGTCGACTGAACTCGTCCAATATTCAATGCTTTTTCTTTGAAATAACGACACATACATGCAAAACACACGTCCATCAATCTCGCACCTCCACTGTACTAGTTGAAAACACTTTTTCATCTCGTTGCTTGTTCTTCTTTTTCATTATTTTTCAAAATGCGTTGATAATAAGTGATTCTTTTTTTCTCAATTGAATTTATATTCTTTTCATTGTCTCAAGTTAGTATTACATGATTTTAACTGGACTTATTTGAACATAGTTCGAGACATGTTTCGACAGATGCGAATACTAGTTTAGGATTCATTTGGGACCGTATTCAAACATATTTGAAAGCTTATTTGAAACTTTTTCTTTCAATAGATTTGCCAATTTTTTGGAATAGACTGAAAAAAACTTGTTAGAATGGTTTGAAACTAGTTGAAATATGTTTGAGAACTTGTTTGAATATATTTAGAAACTTGTTGGAATAGATTCGGAACCTTGTTTGAACATATTCGAAAACTTGTTCGAACGGATTTTGATACTTGTTTGAACAGATTCGAAAACTTGCTTGAACATATTCGAAAACTTGGTCGAATTGATTTGGATACTTGTTTCAATAGATTCGAAAGATTGTTTGAACCGATTCGATAACTTGTTTGAACAGGTTCAAAAACTTGTTCAAACGAATTTCGATACTTGTTTTAACATATTCGAAAACTTATTGTTCAAACGGATTTGGATACTTGTTTGAACATATTCGATAACTTGTTTGAACAGATTCAAAAACTTATTCAAACGGATTTGGATACTTGTTTGAACATATTCGAAAGCTTGTTTAAGCGGATTTTTATACTTGTTTTAACATATTCGAAAACTTATTGTTCAAACGGATTTGGAAACTTGTTTGAACATATTCGAAAAGTTGCTTGAACATATTCGAAAACTTGGTCGAATTGATTTGGATACTTATTTCAATAGATTCGAAAGCTTGTTTGAACAAATTCGATAACTTGTTTGAACAGATTAAAAAACTTGTTCGAATAATTTGGATACTTGTTTGAACATATTCGATAACTTGTTTGAACAGATTCAAAAACTTGTTCGAACGGATTTGGATACTTGTTTAGACATATTCGAAAGCTTGTTCCAACGGATTTGGATACTTGTTTGAACATATTCGATAACTTGTTTGAACAGATTCAAAAACTTGTTCGAACGAATTTGGATACTTGTTTGAACATATTCGATAACTTGTTTGAACAGATTCAAAAACTTGTTCAAACGAATTTGGATACTTGTAATTTGTTTAATTAAATTTGAATACTTATTCAAAACAGTTTCATTCACACTTGTTATAGTTGTCAAAACAGATTAGTTGCTTCTTATTTTTCCTCGATTTAAATTTCACAAGTGAAGAGTCAATTTAAGTGTTACATTTTTATGTATATATACTTTCAATGTGTTACAATTAATAAATTACGTCAGTGGTTAAAGTGACGTCGATGAATATTATAAGCACAGCATTAGGAGGATGCTCTTAAACGGCTTTGACTTGGACAACATTCCATATGTGGAAACTTGTGAGTGACTTCATCATCATTGCCATATTGAAAAATACCACTTAAATTCTTCGGTGTTTAGATGTTTTTGGCATATTAAAAACAAAAACAAAAAAAAAGTGGGTTTATAGCTTTTTGGAATTTCAAAATTTCCCTTTTTATATATAAATTTTCTCTCATTGAAAGTAACATATTATTATAAAATAAAATAATTTAGAGATAAAAATTTTTTTATGGTGAATTTCATGTATAGAATTGAGCAATTTCAAAGTTTGTTTCTTACAATTCATGTGTAAGTAGTGAAAATTGTTAGTGAAGGTCACAGGTTTTATTAGTTTTTAGATAATTTTATTAACTGATGGTAAAATTATTTGAATTGCTAGAAGTAATAAAATTATTGTACAAATATTAAAATATTTACAAATAACTCATAAATTATAATTTTTATGGACTCGGGGAAAATGAATTTTTTTTTAGTAAGTCGTGAGATATTTTAAAGTTCTCATAGGTTGAATTGTAACTAAAAATACAAAGTTAAGTGAAGTGTTTGTTAAAATATTTTTTTTTATTTAATGTGTACTTTTTTTTATCGGATTGCGTGTTGAATCTGCTTGACATTGTGCGGTATCTTCATTATATAAATATAATGTGTGAGAAGTAATTAGAGTGGAAAAGTTTTATTTTTTTTTTTCTTATTTTTTCGAAAAAAAATCTATATATGAAAAAGGAGGAAGTGGTTACGCTTACAAGTTACATATTCGTTACCATTTACTCTCTTTTTCATCGTTTACAATGTCACGAGCAGTCGGTCACTTTCACAATTGGCAGCTTTCAAGCGAACAAATTTAACTTAGCACCTTACCGTTGTATTTGCGAACCGGTCCAAAAGTGGTTTGTTTGCCTTGATAATGGCATCCTTGTCGAGTTCATGGGAAATAATTTTTAGCCAACAGAGACAAAACGAGCATGTCACACCATCATTGCGCTAATGTCTTTTTTTCCCTTCTCGAAAGAGATTTATAAATCAAAGGTCTTAAAGAATGAACTAATTATGTAATCAGCAGTCGAATATATTTTTAAAGTCTGATTTTATAATAAGATTTCATTAAGATTAAATTCAATTAAATTCAAATTAAATTAAATTCATACAAGATTCTAAAATTTTGACTATATTTGTAATAACTGAAATAGTTTTCCAGTAAAAAAAAATTCTGCCAACTCTGGCAGAATCTGAAGAATTAATTTCAACTTTCCTCAATTTAACCTGTTTACATATCTTTATTATGCTTTGCAATTAATTCCACAATGACGACATTGTATAACAAATACTAAAGAATCAAAACAGATAAGAAAGTGTTGATAAAATTTTATATCTTGATCTAAAATTAGCAAGTAATTCATTCACAAGTTCTATTATATGTTCATTCGTTTGGAAATTGATTGCTTATTTCTGTATAATGAATGAATTTTCAATTTTGATAGAGATATTTTTTTAGTTATATATAGCGACAAATGGAAAATGGAGAAATTAAAAAGAAGAAATTAGATTTGTAACTAATAAATTAAAAGTTATTTTAGTCTCTATTTTCAGACAATGTAATATTTGAAAGATTATTGTTCGTATACAAAGTAACTTTTATTTGAGTCACTTCTTAGTGTTTTCCCCCTTTTCCATGAATCGCAAGAGTGGCTAAATTTGAAACTCACTAAAGCAGTTCGCCTTCTTGATTGATTGACGGTGCTGTGGTTTTATCAAACTTTTAGCAATAGCGCTTTCAAAAGTGCAAAAGTTTCGACGTTCGCAAAATTAAATCATAAATTATCATCCTATACTCAAAACTGTAATGTTCAGCAGAAATTAAAAACGATTTTTGGGAAAATTTTCAATTTGTGCTTTAGTTTTTCCGCATCGTGTTAGGCTTTCAACTCAATCGAACAGTTTTGCACTGATTCGAAAATCTGTTTTAAACAAATTTCACAATTTGATTTAATAATTTTGTATGGATTTGTTTATAAAAATATTGTTTTTGAATTTTGGCAATTCATTTGAATAGATTTGGAAACTTGTTTGAACGAATAACTGTTCAAACAACTTTGGAATTGTTAAAAAATGTTTGAATAGTTTTAGTACAAACAGGTTGGAAACCTTGTTTGAAATAGAGTTCGAAACTTATACGAACATGTTTGGACATGTTTCAATACTTGTTTCTCCTATATTTTTGAACTTGTTCGTACAAATTCAAAATCTTTGTTGTGAATCAAAAACGTGTGTTTTTTTACGCAATGGAAAAATAGAAATTCTTCGTAGGTTGAATTTCTTTTAATTCGCATTAAAATCAGATCAATAAATTCTGTATTCAGAGAATCTTCTATTTATTTGTTTCATGGTGGTCCAAAGTTATTCATTAAACGATTTTTGAACTGAATTTAGTAACATAGATCAGTTGAAAAAATAATTTAGATAACTAGAAAATACTACCCGGAAGTAAAACAAACACATGTATCACTTACTCAGTTATATATCTTGGAATTTTGTTAAATTTATTCATATTTAACTTTCATAAATTTTCAAAAATATTAAGTATAAAGTCCAGGTTAAAATATCGAAAAAAGTGTTCTACTCTAAATTATAATATATCAAGAATATTTTCAAGAACAGGAAACATATTTTATACCGCCTTAAGGTATGGATATGTTATTATTTTTCTATAATATCGATCCATTTAATCCAATGTCAGATGTTGATTTTTATATATATTCTTATTTAAATTTTGATAAACTGTCACAATTCCTGACAGTGTGTCACGTAGTTTAACATAGATGTCAATATTCGGATTAAGCAATTTATATATCTGTAGACTTTTTATTGTACATATTCATTTTTCGGAAATGTGGAAATGAAACAGGAAATTAAGTGTAATTTTGAAGGGAAATTTTTAATTTCTCAGTAATTGTGGACATGAACGGGAAAAATTGGGTGTAATATTGAAAGATAAATCGTCAGACTGAAATTTTCTCATTGACTGGTTCTTCTTTTCTTATTCTTATTTTTGTGTTATCCGTTATTGTCAGTATATTTTTGTAGGGAAATGAAAAGTCGTGATAGCGTGTGATATATCTTGGGTGTGCGAAGATGAAAATAACGTTTGCGGATGTGTTGTAAGTTCGTCGACCGAGTCGACGTTTGACGTCGGTATCTGACGTAGAACGCACCAGTTGGTTCACCATACCAATATCTAGGCGCGAGTGAAAACGACCTCGATAACGATCAACCGTGATCGACACGGATATTTATAATGTTTTTATACATGTATAAACATTTTACTCTTATACACATATTTATATGCATGTCTATTAATTTGTCACTCGATCACTCCATTCGAAATCTCTGATATACAAATGAAGTAAAATGGACATTATTCAAAATTTCCAATTTCTCACGACTTCATTCGAAAACGTGTTTCAAAACACATTTGCAGAATTTGCTCTTCCAATAGATTTTTGCAGAATTATTAAGACAGACAGGTTTGAGAAACTGTTAGAGAATTTGGAAACTTGTCTGAACAGATTTGAAAATTTGCGTGTGAATTAAATAAATTTGGAAACTTGTTTAAATATATTTACGAATATATATTCGAATATGATTTTCTTTTAAAACATTTTGGAATTGATTTTATTCGGGACTTATTTGAACAGGTTTTGAAACTTGTCCGAACATATTTTAAAAACATGGGCAATTAGATTCAAAAAAAATTTATTATTGTTATTATTAATTTATTATTGACTGTTTGTTAATATTTTCGTTTGATTCTTTATTAAAGTTGAAACTTTATTGACAACGTTTCGCAATATATTTTAGTTTTTTTTTAAATATAAAATATCAATTAAAGTCATTTGAGTAAAGTAGATGATCTACGACGAATAGAATCTAAATCCTATATCAAAGTGAAAATTAAGTGGGAAGCTGTTGTGAGAAGCTAAGCTTGAATAATTTTCCTATAGATAATCGAAGGAAATTGAATTACCAAGGTTTGTTTGCTACTGTTTAAGTAATTTTGGCATTTTTTTTCAATGTTAATTATAATCACAAATTTCTATTAACGAACAAAATTTTATTGATAGTCTATTGAAGAGAAAAAATCTCAGATGCACTCGAGATTCCTCCGGGTGAAGAAAGAAAGAAACTTTATTGGAAACAAGGGTCGCTAATGAATAATTCTACTCTCGTGATTCATAGGTTTATTCCTTTGAAACGCAATTTTCCCTCTTAAAACTTAACACGACGACGAAGGAATGTTGCCGGAATTGAAATCTGTCTTTCATAAGCAACTGATACATTGCACAACTCATCATGCATTGAATAAAACTTCTTCGAAACCAATACGAACAAATATAGTAAAGTTTCTTTGATATTGGAAATGAAATTTTTCCCCTCCCTCCCTCCCTCCCTCTATCCTAAAAGAGAAATAATACTGAAGTTTACTTCGATGAAAGAAGAAAAAAATTTTTCGTTTCAAGATCCAGAAGCAAATAATTTTTGCTAAAAAGAACAAAAGTATGTCCCTAGTATTCTCTTAAAAAATTTCACTACAACCGAGGCGGGGAAGACTTTAATATTTTTTTCCCCATTTCATCGACGTAAACTTCATAAAGAAAGTGGAAATAATTGCTAAATACTTTTTCGTATTCATCTGAATAATCAAATGGAATTTGATATTTTGCTATAAATAATTTGCAAAATTCAAGATCAGTATCATCATGATCAGTGATAGAGCATCATCAATTGAACTTTGGCAAGTCACATAGTTGATCCTTGTGGCTATCGTTCTTCATTTCGATTATTACTGTGACAGTTCCAATCCAACATTTGCTGCTGTACAATATTACAATATCTCTCTGATTATATAGGTCACAGTTATCTTCTCAATGAATCTCCAATCGATCAATGTATTATAGAACTAGTTTACGTTCCGACAGTTGCAAATATATGTAAGGTAATACATATATTATTCAAATACATATATTGTATTTATATTGATTTCTAATTCGAAGTTTACTCTCGGCATTGGCATTCATATTCTATTTACAATTTTACACACGCATTTCGAGAGAATTTAAGGAAACAGGTGTCATTTTACAGGTGTCCAATATATATATATATATACTATAGGCATACATATAAGTTGTTGGCATTAGCCTTGGAAATTGTGGGACTGAAAGGGACTATAAAATGAAATCGATACCATCGAAAGTGAATAGGATGAAATCAATGCCAACACTGGCCTACTCCTACGTATATCGATATTTTAAATGGACAACAAGCGACAAGTGAGTTAATGGGTTAACGGGTTGGATATAAGGTTGACCCATTTATCAAAAAATTGCGAGAGAGAGAGATCTCTGCCTCCTTTGACACTTTGTTTACCATTTTTCTTATTTGTAAATTGGCATTTTTTTCACCTCGAGAACTCGATTCGAAAGTCCCAATATGAAATTGATTGAAAATTACGAGCATTTTTGTTCGAAAATTTGCTTATATGTCGTTTTTCATAGCGGAAAAAAGTTTCTTCAAAAAAATTCACATTTAGGGTCACAGTGACTTTTTAGGATTTTCATAAAATTTAATTTTGGCACTTCATATTAATAATTGATAGTTAATAATTAATAATTAATATTGAATATTAATAATTAATATTGAATATTGAGTATTAATAATTAATATTGAATATTAATAATTAATATTGAATATTGAATATTAATAATTAATATTGAATATTGAATGTTGAATATTAATAATTGATATTGAATATTAATAATTAATATTGAATATTGAATATTGAATATTGAATATTAATAATTAATATTGAATGTTGAATATTGAATATTGAATATTAATAATTGATATTGAATATTAATAATTAATATTGAATATTAATAATTAATATTGAATATTGAATATTAATAATTAATATTGAATATTGAATATTGAATATTAATAATTAATATTGAATATTGAATATTAATAATTAATATTGAATATTGAATGTTGAATATTAATAATTGATATTGAATATTAATAATTAATCTTGAATATTGAATATTAATAATTAATATTGAATATTGAATATTGAATATTAATAATTAATATTTAATATTGAATATTGAATATTAATATTGAATATTGAATATTAATAATTAATATTGAATGTTGAATATTGAATATTGAATATTGAATATTAATAATTGATATTGAATATTAATAATTAATATTGAATATTGAATATTGAATATTAATATTATATTAATATTAATTATTAATATTAATAGTTAATATTAATAGCTAATATCAATAATTATTTATGAATGTTACCAATTTGTATTATTGATGATTAATATTTGCTGTCGTGTTATTATTAGACTTATGTCAGTGGTATAATTATATCTCGACAGTGGCTGATCAGTTTGCGAGGGTGCACTGTATCTATTCAAATTGGCCCGCGAGGCTTTACATGCAAGAACTCGTGTACATCATTTCTCGCGTGCACTTTGTTATATACATCAAAAACATTCCAATCATTAAACTAACCATCAGCTTTACGTGAAGTACGCCAGATCTCTGAAAGTCTGAAATATTAATTTCCCAATTGCTACAGGGAATATGAAAATTCAATTTCACCCTGTTATCAAAACATATTTATATTTTATAATTATGATTATTATAAAATAATTATCATTGAACTTGAGTAATTTTTTGAAAGAGGATTAAAGAAAAATATCTTGTACTTGAAACTGCGGACGTTTATAAAAGTTGAAGAAACTATGTCCGTTAGCTTTTTTTCCGCTTCTCTTGTTAAAGAAACTAGAAGCATTTACTTTAAACGAGGCCATAAATTCCTTGATTCAGTGAGTAAAAATACAGTAAATGAGAAAGAATTAGTTTCCAAGTATAAAAAGTATATAATACCTTTTATATCTTTCAATTAAAAATATTGTTTATTGTTAAAATATATAAATCGAAGAGAATAGAAAGCTTCTCTGTAATCGAAAATTTTCCCTGAATTCCTGCCAATTTGGCTTCTGATGTAATGTCATATATAATCGTTTTTCGCACAATTCACTTTAATGGAATTCCGAAAGGTGATTTTAAAATTTTTCCGGTTAGATCAATATTGTGGTTGTTGAATAATTTATTTGTTTCTTGGGAATCGTTTTTTTGTTTTGTTTTTGTAGGTGCATATATATGAAAGAGCAAATATTGGATTGAAAATTGAAGTTCCAGATTCGCGAGAGGCATGTGTCTGTGTTGAGTTCTGGTTACGGATCGTTTGTTGGGTGCGTGGATGTGGAATGCGAGGAACAACGCATTTATTGTGCTTGCCGCTCGGCTTGAATCGCAAAAGACTCCAGAGCTGAGAATCGTACTTTGTAAACCGCAGCGTTGAGATATTACATTGGATTTGGAATGCATATTTTTTTTCCTCTCAATATGGTTGCCTCCCACACGTCCCATGCAGCATCTCTCTACGCAGATTGCCCTTATACGTCCCCGCTTTGTCTTTATAGTTTTTGAAAGAGTCACCTGCTGCGGTTACAAACACTTCATCGCAATATTTTTTTTTTTTTCTTTGTTTGGCAAATTTCTATTTAAATTCAAAAATGATTTTCAAATCCTTCAAAAATTATTGTCGCCTTAAATCTGTACGGGGAAGTTCGAAAAGATGTCTTACGAACAGAGGTTAAATATAAATTCTGTTATGTACTTAATTAAAATGATTTTAGTAGTTTGTGAATGTCGTTCTGGTTTTTGAATTGATGAGAACTAGTTGTCGGTGAGTAGATGAAAATAAATTTTCCCCGCGACCTCACTCCACTTTGGCGACAGTTCATGACTTGTTAAGACGGGATTCCTGTTGTTGAATCGTTCGAAATGTGTGTTACTGGTGTCTATGTCACCTAACGGCATCTTGTCCCGTCCCCCCAACAGTTGACACGTATCGCAAATAAATAGCGATATATTCCAAGTGGTATCCTATATGCACATTGTGTATACAATCCCCCCCCTCTTTTTTCTCTCTCTCTCTCTCATACATAAATATTACTTACACCTACGTCAAAACTGTTGCTTTATAAAGTTTCTGAAGAATTATGTATCGGCGAACCGGTGAGTAAAAGCTCATGTGGACGCATATATGCACCCACGGAATAATAGTCTTAACCAATAGAAAACCACCAGGAACTGATAGACTTTTAGCTGAGACTTCAACCCACGACTATACGTAATTGTATTTCCGCTATCATCTACCTTCTCCTCATCGAAACCCTATCATCCCAACATTAAATCTCTCAAATCTACTAACATAACAATTCTCCATGGGGAAATTTATTGCAGTACTTGTTTTCCAAAGCTTCTTATGTCACAAGATAAATAACCACCTTCTAAACTACAATTATAATGTATGTGTGCATTTTTGTATTTTTATTCTCGCAAAAAGAAAAATAAATTTACATTCAGTGATCAGATAATGCGATCTTTCCCCTATAAAACGATTTCAATATATTGTGTTAAACTTTCTAAAACTACAGAATTTCTCTGTATTTCACTGATTTATATTTAAAAGGACAATTATTATTTATCGAGCTCTTGGGAAAATATTTTATTTTAAAAAAATTAACAACGGAACAATTAGCAGAACTATTGAAATAGATTTCAAAATTTAGACAACTTTAAGGACTTGTTAGAATGGGTTATCAAACTACCCAATTTCAGAAATGTTTTGTTCTGTCAAGCAGTAGGAAATTTAGTCCATTATTTCTCATTTGATTCCTAATTATTTTACCTTTGTTTCCGAGATAATTATGTTTAGTGTTTAGTAGTTTAATCCTTTTAAATTCTAATTCTAAAATAATAATTAATTGTTGAATCAAAGAAGTATTCCCAAGTTATTGGAGGAGAGTCTAGACTTGAAAAGTTAATAACTAATTATGTTATTAACTAATTATGTTATATGTAGCAATAATATCGAATTTGTGGTACTTGCTTAACAGACCTCGGAAAAGGGAAATTTTTGATGAAAAAGTGAAAAGAAATGTTTTGTTTGTAATAAGTGAAAGGTCTTTCGAGTTTGAAATTACTGCGAGAGACTAGACGTATCTGCATCTAGACTTGGAGTTATTCGTCATGTCGGTAGCTTCCAATCGAACGTCAGCGTCATCCTTTAACAGATTACCAGTATCTCATTTCAGACGATAGAAATCTACACTGCCGCATCTTCCCGACTTTGGCTTCTATTTGCCCCACGTTTATATAGTCCCGATGATACAAGTATTTTATATCTAGATAATCGAGCGTGGCAGCTTGTCAATAGCTTCATAGCATCTCTTGGACTCAATGTCGATTGTCATGAAAAGAAAGAAAGAATGAAAAAATTGGATTATTCAAACCCGATTTCTATTCAAGCACCACATGCACTTTCTAATATCAGAATAATCACGTTTTGACCCAGCTCCAGATGTCCAGAAATTTTTTTCCTAAGTAGGTTATATAGTTTCAAAAGTAGTGCCACACATATAGAGACAAAGTCACATGCTTGTGGAGTTTAATCCAGAAATTATATGACAAAGGATCTTTATAGACACTGACAGTAGTAGTTTTCTGTATGGATAAATCTATTATTAAATCTGAGATATAATGCCGGATATAGTAGTAAAGCAGTTTATGGGATAGTTGTTTTATCAGTACCTAATGCAAAGACGATATTTTTATCATTTAAGAAGTAAAAGTGGATTTTTGTTTTTAAATTTATGCGTCGGTTGTAATTTTACATAGGAACCATAATTATGTTTTTAGATTTAGAATATATCGTTTTTTCCGTAAATCTGTTTTTATCGGAATAAAGGAAATTCTAAAAGAATCTAGTGTTCCTTATATTAAAAATACTCGCTGTTTCTTTTTCGAATCGGATTTAAATACACAATTCGTCAAGCAGATTAGAATATTTCTCAAAGTAATTTACATCTTTTATCAATTTTAGACCAATTTCAATGATTAGTTCGGGGAATAATTAGAAAATCAATTCTAGTTTATGTTCAATTATACAAGTAATTATTGTAGGAACCCATCTTAAGTTGTAAGCTACAGACCCATTTTCAGAATTAATTATAAGAAGGGAATTCAGAATTAGATACAAGTTGAATAGAATTTATGATCAGGATTATTTCTGAAATTAAGGATCATTTCTAGGATCAATTTTAGAATTAGTTTTAGAAATAATTTTAGAATTTGATGATCAAGGTTTGTGTTTGAGATTCGTTTCGGCATCAGTTTTAGGATCATTTCCAGAATCAATTTTAGAAATAGTTTCAGAATTAATTAGATGATCAAGGATTATATTCGAGATTCGTTTCAGCATCAGTTTTAGGATCATTTCCAGAATCAATTTTAGGAATAATTTCAAAATTAATTAGATGATCAATTATTATATTCGAGATTCGTTTCGGCATCAGTTTTAGGATCATTTCCAGAATCAATTTTAGGAATAATTTCAGAATTAATTAGATCATCAAGGATTATGTTCAGAATTCGCTTTGGCACCAGTTTTAGGATCATTTCCAGAATCAATTTTAGGAATAATTTCAGAATTAATTAGATGATCAAGGATTATATTCGAGATTCGTTTCAGCATCAGTATTAGGATCATTTCCAGAATCAATTTTAGGAATACTTTCAGAATTAATTAGATCATCGAGGATTATGTTCAGAATTCGCTTTGGCATCAGTTTTAGGATCATTTCCAGAATCAATTTTAGAAATAGTTTCAGAATTAATTAGATGATCAAGGATTATATTCGAGATTCGTTTCAGCATCTGTTTTAGGATCATTTCCAGAATCAATTTTAGGAATAATTTCAGAATTAATTAGATGATCAAGGATTATGTTCAGAATTCGTTTTGGCACCAGTTTTAGGATCATTTCCAGAATCAATTTTAGAAATAGTTTCAGAATTAATTAGATCATCAAAGATTATGTTCAGAATTCGCTTTGGCACCAGTTTTAGGATCATTTCCAGAATCAATTTTAGAAATAGTTTCAGAATTAATTAGATGATCAAGGATTATATTCGAGATTCGTTTCAGCATCTGTTTTAGGATCATTTCCAGAATCAATTTTAGAAATAGATTCAAAATTAATTAGATGATCAAGAATTATGTTCGAGATTCGTTTTGGCATCGGTAGGATCATTTTCAAATTAAATTAATTTTCAATTAAATATTATAATTTATATATAATTTATAATAATTCTTTCATTATAATATTTCTTTAATATGATACTTTAATTCATCATTTAAAGCAGAAAATCATTAAGGATTATTGCTCTCTATTGGTGTCTTTATAGATGAACACCTAGCGATGTCTGGCGAATAACAAAACATTGATAAAAAAAAAGGAGAAAAAACTTGTTTTAAAAATAACACTGGAGCAAGATAAATTTGTATATAGTTAAAAAGATCACAAGTTAATATTGGAAATCTATTTTGAAAGATTACGCGAACTAAATATGAAGCCCTAAAATGAGATAGAATACGTCATTCTTGTAAAGTGAAGAAGCATAATGAGGTTGGAATAACAACCAGAGATAGCTTCGCATTCTGCAAGGACTATTCATCGCAAAGTAAAATAATTTCGTGATACATTCTTTGAAAATTAACCTTCAGAGTTCAATAATATATTCACTATTCTCATTATAATCTATCAAGATAAATTTCGCTTTAATTGACGTTTTTAGAGAATATGTAGTTTAATTTTCCCATGATGAATAATTTCTGCTAAATACTGAAAATAAGACGGAAATTGTCGATATTTTAATTATTTACGAAGGTGGGTATTATTGAAAATGAAGGCGAACTTTCACTTTGCGTTTCTTGAATAAAGTTTGATAATCCTATTTTGTGATTTTATATCGCCTTTCTCCGTGTCTCATCGATTTTCACGATCGCTTCCTCTCTGCTGCTATGTTGCATATCGCAAATGCAAAATGCGCTCGGATTAAGTATAAATAAAAAATGAAAAAAGAACACGAGCCATTAGTTGAAGGAGTTATAGTTACGTTTTCCTTCTCTTCGGAGAGGATATATCTGATATGTTGAGAGGGAAAAAAAAGGTAAAATGTTCCATTATGTCCCCTGAATAATTGTATTCGCAAGGATTTCTAAAAGAGTTGAAAGAAATGAAAAGTAGTCGTGAAATTACAAGAAAAAAAAAGATTCATTGTCACGATATTACCAACACTTACTTTCGAACACAAAAACCACTCTCTTTATCAGTTCACCTCTCCTAATTTGAATTTAAAAAGCTTCTAATTTTATCTCATTCGACATTTATTTAAAGTAAATAAAAATTTTTTCTCGATATGAAAGAGTTTGTCGAAAGAAATGGAAAAAATTTCTTTTTAAAAGATTAAAATTAAAAATGAAGGATTTATTAATTCTTTATTGCTTTTAATATCTACTTTTTTTAAGTGTTGAACTACTGAATTATCAATATCAATTAAAAGCATAGAATCTATGAAGCATTTTAAATCAAACAGTTTGTTTAAATTTTCAGGAAATATTATATAAATGCTATATAAAAGCTTTCTAGGATATGGAAGTCTTGTTTAATAATGTAGAAGTTTATAAATTTTTAAGAGGATTGGAGTAGTGGAAAACATTTTTTTTTTGTTTCAAGTCTTGAAATTTGAAGAGTTTAAAGTATAAATTCTTGTGTCGTGTATGACAATGGAATTTTTTATTAACACGCGAAAATAGAAGGGAAAATATCACTTATCTGTTGTTAAAAAAATGCATGTTTGTAGAAAATTGTTATTATTAATCATGAAAATTTAATCTTGTTAGGTTTTTGGCTGAGATAATTTACATTAGTTCAATAAATGACTAATTTTAATTAGTTGATAGAATTTAAGATGAAAAATTGACTGAAAGTGACTAGTTTGAAGTTTTTAATTATATTGGACGACTTTTACTGCTTTTAGAAATATTTATTGCTTTATATACCACAATTCATTGAGATGTTATTAAACAATGTAAATTGTTTAAGCATGACGTCATCAAAGTGTCGCGATACATCTTTTATAATAATGACCTAGCAACGGTATTCGATACAATTAACGCTTCTAATGTTTGCATCTCAAAACGGATTATCGATTTTATCCATTGGTATTGCTCTTTATCAAGAGGTTTTAGCGTCTATAAACTTTCTCTCATAGGTATCAAAAATTCCGCAAGCAAAACTAATTGTGTTGACATAAAATATTAATGTTCAATAAATTATAATTTTATATGAACATTTTATTTAATTATTTAAATCCTTTTTTTCTTCTGTTTTATACTTTTCATATTTTTCGTATTATTCACACATTTAAAAATGCTTTTTTCGAGCGAGGATTTTATTTTACTTTTTCACTAACAATTTTCGCGTTCATTTTCACAATTTATTTATCACCTTTATTTTATTGCAAGTCTCAGATTAAATTTGCATCAAAATAAATTGAATTTTAATTTTAATTATGTGAATATATGTACAGTAAAATTAACGAGATTTAATTTTATCAGAGAACCTTTTTCGAAGTTGATGTATCACGAAATGTTCATCAACAATAAATGCAAATGATTAAATAATATGAAAATTAAATAAAAGATTCATTTCGATGACAATTTAATTCTTTTTTATTTTCATTTAATAACTTTTATTTATATATTTAAATTTTTATTACTATATTTTATTATTTTATTATTATATTTATTTTTATTACTTAATTCTTTTTACAGTAATTTTTTTTTTGAAATTTGTTTAAAAAAAGTATAAATACAAATTACGGGTAAATTTTTATTAAAATGTATTAGATTCATCTTTGTTTTGAGGTCAAGCACAATGTGGGAAAATTATTCATTGAATGGTAAAACTGAAGAAGAAGAAAAATACAATTTATATTCAATATGCGGGGCGAGAAAGAAAATAGTTTATAATATATAGAGAAGTGGGAAGAGAAAAGTTTTAGAGATTTGATTTTAGTTGATTTTTGTTTAGCGTACACGTTGTGATGAAATTCAGAAGTTAATAAAAGAAAAAGATGCAAAAACTAATTTTTTCCGCAGAAAGTTATAATTAGTATGGATAAATATTTCAAATAGAAAACTTGTTTTGCATTTTATATTGTGCGTACTTCCGGACGAAAAAACAAATGTTAGCGGCAGGTCGTGTCAAAATTCACATCTCGCAGTCTGTGTAATTGAAATTTTGCTAATTTGAATAGAAAAGAATTGAGGCAACAATCGTTGCTAATTTAAATAGAAAAGAGTTGAAAGCAATAACTACAGGTAATTAGGCGTTACGAGGGTGTCTATCTCCCTCTCTTTTGCCTCTCATTTTCTCCTCTTAAAACAAGGTCAACAGTAAGAAAAAATTTGACATTTTTCCACCGTTTAAAATTTTTTTCTTAATTTATTACTCAACTTGGGTTTTTAATTTTTAATTCTGGATATTTATAACAAAATTAAAGTCAATTATGAGTAAAAAAATTATCATTAATTATTACTTAATAAATAAAATATTAATATATTATTAATTAATAAATAAAATATTATTAATATATTATTAATTAATTAAAA
>JUFY01032515.1:27987-39252 GCA_001855655.1 Leptopilina clavipes
CCCCTAAAGGTGCATTCTGCAATAGCTACAGGGTGTTCGAAAATCGATGTATTATTACTGATATCACCTCTTCGATTTAAAGTCTTGAAAAACTGACTTCCGTCTCACTATCGCGATGACACAAATCCATTCATTTCATCTCTCACACAAAGGTAGAAATTATTCTGTAGCACAATTAACCCGATGTAGCCTCGATTAACGAATATTTCACAGTGAAATTGTGAATAAATTTTTTCCTTTCGTTTTTATTGAATATTCTATGGAAATTTTACGGTTTGGTTGTTTTCCTTACGCAGAAATTTTTTTATATTACTCGAATTAAATAATTATTAATATTATAATATCAAACAATTAATTAGTAAATAATTGGTCTTTATCGAGTTGATTAATAATTATAAATTCTAATTCTTTACTAAGTTAATTATTAATAAAATAAGATGATAAATAATTATAATTAATTAATTACGTATTTATTGATAAAGTTAATTCAAGTTAATAAAAAGTTCTGCAAATTGTTAATAAAATTGTTCAGAATTTGTCACTGAAATATTTTTTTATTCTTTCGGGCAAAATTGAGTTAATAATAATAGAAAGTTAAAATAAAATGATTAAAGTGTATATAACTTTTTTTTGGTAAATATTAAATATGTGAGTATATAATAAATCATATGGTGTCAATAATTATTAACATCGTTAACTAGTATTTAGTTAATTAGTATCCAGGAATTTTTGACTAATTTGCAAATGAGGCACACTTTTCATCATTATACAAATAATTGAATTTTTTCAAAAGGAAAAAAAAAAGGAAAGTGGAATAAATATGCGTGTGGAGAGTAATTATTATTGAGAATATATATATGAAAATGAAGCGAGGTGATAAACGGAATAGAAGAATTTAAACTGCTGGCGCCTACAGGCAAAACCCACTGCGAAGATTGCAAAATGATTTACAAAGTGGCTGATTCGAAAAGGCGTATACAATGACAGATGAAATTACAAACGGAACATTTTTATGATATGTTATACATTTCTGAAATTCCTTCAAAGGAGATAAGAAAAGAATGTGTCTGTGTTTCAGAGTGCCTTGCCCTTGCACAAGATGAGGTGCTTGAAAAAAAAAAACAGAAAATAAAAAAGAAATGTTAACTAAACGCAACTGTCAGACACGTATAATAAATTTTTCTCTGATATTAAAACACATTTATGATAAAATTGCTGACATTTTATCCCCTTTTGAAATTTTTTCCCTATGGAAAATAACAGACTCAATGTTGAGATAATTTTGCCATTAAGATTCGAAAATAAAAGAAAAAAAAAATTATTTCTGATGATTAAACAAATTTTTCAAATTATCTTCTGAATCAGTAAAAAATCATTTTACTCTCATTTTCTATTAATGGGCAATTAATTAAAGGTCATCATTTATAATTGAAAATACTTTCTAAGGACAAAATATGCGTCAATTATTTAAGTATACCAAGAATTTGTAAATTAAAGAATGAATAAAACATTTTTCCGGGAGGTCGACAATTTATATTGGACAAAAAAGAAAAGGCGCCCATCATATGTGATATGTGGTGAAATAAAAAAAAAAAAGTTGCTAAATATTTGAATTATGAATTTTTTTCCCATCCAAAAGAGGAATCGTGATTATTTATTGGAATCTGCGAAAGAAATGTGTCTTGAAATCAATATGGAGCTGAGGGAAAAAAAACAGATCATTGCGTATGCTTTGGACAGAAAATCTTTTAAGGATTTATGTCAGGCCCACATTTTTACTTAATTAGATTAGCAATGGAATGTTAAGGTCCGTTCGCAGTCCACCTTGAAAGTGAACCACAGATTGTAAATAAAAGAAAAAAAAAAGGAAAAAAAAAAGAAGTAAACGCGTATCGCGCGTCATGAAAATGCAAAACCTCTAACTACAAGCCCTCGGCCACACTTTATGCTGATTGGATGTGTCTTGAAAATCTAGGATATACTCACTAAAAATTTACCGTCTTAATCTTCACAAAGTAAACCAGATTAATTCCCCTTACCTGCAACAGAAACAAATGGAATTTGATTTTTTTTTTAAGAAAGAGAAAATTGGTGTTGATTAGATTCGTGATCTTAAATTAAGTCAATATTCGGACTAATATATAATAATAGCCTGTTAAATTATAGTGATTCAATTGCTCTAAATTTGAAACAGGTCTTAATATTTAAATTAATATAAATCTTACTTTCAAAGTTAATTTAATTTCAGACGTATATTTTCAATTTTACTGTATTTTTTATATTTCCCATTCGTTTGATTTTTAACTTATTTTTTTATTTATATTCTGTTTTTAACAATTTTTTGTTTTTGTAAACGTTTCTACAAAATGTTTATTTAACTATTTTGTCATAAATAAAAAATTTAAGATCTTCGCAATTTTTTTTATTGTTATTTATTGCTTTGAATAAATTTTTATTATTCGCTTGCTCTATTATTTATTATCACATTCAAAGTAAAATGATGATTTTCCAATTTTATTAATTTAATTATTTATTATTATTATTACTATTATTATTTTTATTGTTTTTATTATTATTATTATTATTATTATTATCATCATCATTATTATTATTTATTTTATTCTACTTTATTATTGCTATTTTTATTTATTTATTTTTTTTATTTTAATTTACACATTTTTTTTGCAACAGCATTGAGGAGAAAGTTTATTTAAAAAAAAATTGAAATTTCCAATTTCTGTCGTCTTTATCTATTCGGCTTTTACTTAAGACGACAGTTTCTGTCATATTTTCAATAAAAATTCCCATTGGAATGATAATCAGTTTAACTGTCTCTCGAGTGTAGTACATTAAAGATGAAAATTGCGACGGGTATATATAGTTAAAATCTATGGAGACGATTGGATGATTGGTCAGTTCGGGTCTATATTAAAGATTAAAATTGAGTTGTTAAACCGGTTTTCTGGTAAATTAATGCGAAATGTAACATTCACGAACTCTTCATTATAAGTACAGTGAATAGCCGGTCTTTTAGAATAATATTTATGCGATGTGATCACTTTCATTATATTAGATTTGTAATTAAAAATCCGCATAAATGCTTTTCCATATAGGGAATTCGTAAAAAAAGGGTGAAATAATCCTTGTGATTTTTATTCCCCTGTTGATGCAATTGTTAGCAATGTTTTTAAATTTCTAGAAAACGAATTCAGTTTCCTTCTTGCACTCAGCCAGTTGTTCATCGCTGTTTGTCGTACTGCCTACTGTCAGGATCTCACTTGTCTTTATTTCTCGAATCGTAATTTTCTTTATTCTTCTTTATTGATTTTAAATTCCTTCTTTTTAAATTTTATACTCTTTTATTTTATTTTATTTTATTTCCCTATTCACCCTTAAAAAATATTCTTTCAGTTAGAAAATGATTGGAACCATCAGAAAGCGATAAATTATTTTGTTATATTAACAAAATTTCTATCTTGTCCTAAATGAAGAATTATAAAAAATAATGAAAATAAAAATTTCCATTAAATTACTTTTTTATAAAGTTAAGGCCAATTTGAGCCAATTTAATTTTTTACATCCAATTGTTTAACTATAATTATTTGAGAAAATTGTTATTAAAAGAAAAATTTTTCAAAAAACTTTTAACGGTAAAATTGTAAAGTCTATTGAATATTAAAAAAAACATTAAATTATTTAATGAAAATTAATATATTAATTAAAATATGAAATTGACTTCATCAATTGTTTAGACAAATTATTATTTTTAATTTGAATAATTGTTTTAATACCTACTCTTAAAATTTAAAAATATGTATAATTGACAACTTTTCAATTTTCAAGTTGGCATCATAATAGGTAAAAATGAAAAATGAAATAGTTAATATTTAAAGAAATGTTTAAACAAAATATTATTGTTATTTACTATAATTATTCACATAGCGCATGTTTTTCCTAATTTTGCAATTTATTAGATTTGATTAGAGATGAAAATAAATATATGAATTGATAAATATTCTAACAATGGTTATAACAATAATTATTTGTTTAAATAATTTGAATAATTAGACAAGTTAGGATCAAACTATTATTATTTATTATTATTATTATTTATTATTATTATTATTATTATTTATTATTATTATTATTATTTTGGTACTGTAGGACCATTTTAGACATAATAATCTTATTAGCGATTTTAACACGCAGGTTAAAACGAAAATATATGTTTTATTGTCTACAATTTATTTCTTCGTGATATAAAACATTGAGGAGGAAAGAAATTCCCTCCTGGGAATGTGCGCACTTTATTTATATACTTAAAAAATAAAATTGCCTTCACTCGAGCAATAATACACGGTGAAGTGAGTTTTCCGGTTAATTCCCTCATTTCTCGAGGACCACGTGCACGCGCTCATCCCTTTTTATTTTTTTTTATATATCCTCTATTAAAGTTCGCGCACACGTTTTGGTATGTGAACACCACCAACTTTCCAGATGTTCATTTCTGACAAAGCATTTTGCATATGTAATTATTCTCTTCTCGGTGATGTGCTTATCCTACATGTATATACGTATCCTACACATATATACGTATAAATCGCAGACGTTTTGGTATAATATCCTTTCGCCTTTTGCTCTTTACAATATATATATATATAGCCACAGATGTGCATTGTGCAATTTCAGCACATAGGCAATATTCAATAATATTGTATGTATGCGGAAAACAGCGGCAAACGAATAGATTCGCGTAGGTGTTTGTATCTTATCCATCTTTACCTATTACATATTGTATTTCAAGTTTGCTCCTCTTCGTCGTCAGATAAAGCAGCCTTTTGTTTATATATAGAATCGATAAGAAACCGTCTAAAGTCCTAATCCAGGATTTATTTACTCTCAAATATAAGAAATATCTTGAGTAAACATCTGTAAGGATCGTTTATTTTATTCTTATAACTTTCCATCATCATTTTTTTCCCATTCCTTTATTTCTCAGTTTCTCCTGCTTTCGATGCTGATATAAAATTCTTTTCTTTTTCCGCTATTTATTCAGGAAATGAATTATTTAAGGAATTTTATATATAGTCAAAGAGAAGAGTGATTCTAGTCTTGAAAATAGAATTCAGAGTGACGATGATGATATATATGTGTAGTTAATTTTCATTGCCAAGTGAATTTGCTTTTATTGTTAAACGAGAAAATTATTGTAGCTTAAACAAATTTTACCTCTCTCGAGTAAGCAATATGTGCGCCAAAGTTGTTTTTTTGGTCAACAAGTGTTGGAGAATATATTTCCAATTTGTAATAATTAATAAATGGAGGAAAATAATTAAAACACTTTTTTTGTTTCATTTTTTCTTTCGATGGTAATTTTTCACTCAGCGAAAATTTAACAAACTTTTAGTTATTATTTTCCCAATCGAATTTTCCAACCTTTTTTTTAAATAAGGTTTTGGAAACATTTTGTGAATTTAGTTTAAGTCGCATATGAAATGTTTTTTTGCAAGCTTGATGGATAGTAACAAAAAGCTCAGAATTCCTCTTAGATGTTGAATTCTGTGAAGTTATACTTTACTGAATTGAAGCAAAAAAAAAAGGAAATCTCGTTTGTCTGGTCAAACAATTTTCTTAGTGTTTGTCCATTTTTATTTTATCCTATAGAAGTGGCTTTCCTTGGGAATAAAGATTCACCGCTTGGGGAATCGATGTCTCAAGGTCAACCGTACGCTTAATACAATTCAAAGACGACAGTATCGATATCAGGTTTAATAAAAAAAAAAAAAATTGACACGATGAGTATAGAATATCCAGGAGTTGCGTTACCATTAGTTTTACTACAAAGGAATTTTCTATTTAACTTCTATTCAACGGAATTTTTTTTTAATCAGAATTGGTCGCAGTTATTAAGGCATTGAATGATAGTTATGCACCGAGCGTTCGAATCTCCCTAAAAGTTAGAGATTTTTTAACTAGAATATAAATATATGAAATTTGTCAATGTTCTAAGAAGAAATAATAAACAATGGATTGAATATTTTACCTACAAAAGTTTTTACGTTTCAAATATTAATAATAAATAATATTAATAATGTTATTATTATTATATAATAATATTAATAATATTAATAATATTAATAATTAATAGAGAATAAATTCTCTATTATGAAAAAATTTTATTCTGTATTTAAGAATATTTCTTGACTTTCTGAAAAGTCAAAAACACATTTTTTTTCTTTTGCTATTTTAAAAACATTTCCCATAAAATTATTCTTAAACAAAGAATATACTTGAGTGAAAGAAAATATTCTTCTTAATTAAAGAAACAGTTTCAAATTTTATAAATAATGAATTATTAATAATAATATTTTAACTTGGAGAAAAAATTGAAGACGTTTTTGTTCTTCAATAGGAGCCAAGATTTATTCTTAAATTTATATAATTTTTTCTCTGTCGGTTTTAATCTGAACCAGTGAATATTGAAATAAGTATATAGAAATTCTCACTTGGTTGAGATTAAAAGAGCAGGCGAAATTTACAATTAAGAAATTAATTACTTTCATCCAAGAAATATAAATTTTAATCTTGTGCTTTTAAACATAAACGAAATTGCATCTGTCGTAACGTACAATGAAAACCATTTTACTCAAGAGGCTGTGCTTTTTAGTCGCACAGAGAATTTCATCTTTAACGCAAAAAAATTGCAATTTATTTCGACCTTATGCAATGACAACTCATTTATATTACACACATGGTCCTATTTTCCTCCAGTTTCTACACTTATATCATATTTGCAACTTGTATACTTCATCCATGCGGAAAAGTCTTTCATCAGAAGAGCCCAAGTGCGCGCGTAACAGTGACGAGCTGTTTTATGGGAAGAAACATCATTTCCGGTTCGACGAGTAAGTTCTAAAACAGAACTATGCTAATAAAAACATTTTCGATCCATCATAATTTCTGCGTTTATTTCGCAAATAAATTTTCATCCTCAAAGAGAAGGAAAAGACGCAAATGAGAGAAATTATTCTACAAAAGAAAAAAGAAAATTTGAAGAAAAATATTTTATATTTATTGAATATAAAAAAAAGAAAGACATGAAATATTTTGATGCGGGGTGGGAAAATTTGAAGCCTCTCTAATGGGTTTTAATATGCTGACCTGTTTTCTCCAAAATGACCTTCGCCTTTATTTTATTATTCGCGAACATTGTTCTTCCACAGTCCAGTGAGCGTTCGGTTGAAAATACTTTATATATATACGGCAAAGCTTTTCATCTGGCCCGCTTAATTGGAAAGTATTGGCTATACGAAACAGAAAAAAAGCTGACGCCCGAGATTCAGATTCTTTTGAATGGCCCAGTTAGAATAAAAAACTAGATATATTTTTCAAAAGGCGCAATATATTGCATTTTATTGTACAAAAAAGAATGAGACATTGTCTCATCATTCATTTCTCTTTATCCCCCCTCCCTCAACAATTCAATCACACACAGACAAAAAAAAAACTTTTGCAAATATTTATCGAGCAATAACTTTTTATTACTTATTCTCCCAACACGTTTTCTAGAAATAAGTTCATACCCGTGCAGAAATTGCCCCACTTTTTTCTATTTAAAATAGGGCTCTAACAACTAGAAAAACTAGTTAGACCCTTGGTAAAGCCCTATTTCAAGTAGGGCCAATTGGGGCAAACTTTGTGATAAAAATTATTTAAAAAAAAATGGTTCTTTACATGAGAAAAAATTCACGATTTCCCCGGTGGAATGAAATAAATGTCAATTAATTAAAAAATAATACTTAAATTAAAGGCGAGAATTTTTTCTCTTTTTTTTGAATCCTGAATTCTAAAAATAAATCGCAGAATAAAAGCAGGTTTTCTCATTGCCAGTGTCATGGATTCCAATCCGGAAATTGCAGGTTTTTGCGCACAATCGACAGCGCCTGTCAGGGAGTATCTTATCAAGATTAGACGGGCATGATAGACATTGTTTATTTTCATCTGTCTACCTCTTGTCGATCATTTGGTGCAGAGATATATACACACAAAGAGAGAGAGAGAGAGGATGCAACACGTATCTTTTCTCTCGCGATATCATCTGTATTTACGAATCGAGTTTAAAACCGTCATTGATATGGTGGTACACTGTGGCAGTCGGTATAAAATTTATTTATGGAAGCACCCTGAGCTTATAATAGATCACAATATAAACCCCAACCCACACACACGTCACATAGTACAGTGTATATAGTGTGTAACTTCGACATCGTTGTTGCATTTTGCACGAGTTTTCACCAGCAGAGATTTGTTATTATGAAACGTGCCTTTTGGTCCACCTCCCTCTAAGTAGTCCTCAGATTAATTTATATATCCACTCTCTTACAAAGATTTACTCGTTTATTTTCAGCTTTTTCTATTATATATACTTGGCAATTGGGGGGAAGGGGGGAAACATCACATAACGCCACGGGTGGTACTTGAAATCAAACGATGGACCATTGATTCTAAAATGAATTTCTTTTCGCGAGAAACAAAATTTTTCCATTATCAAAAAAAAAATCTTTCTTTAATTACAATAAATAATCAAAATCAAGTAACATTTCATCTTTTTCAATTTGTCATCAACGATAAAAAAATATTGAAAATATTTTTTTTTGAAAATTTTTGAAAAAAAAAATTTGAAAATTTTCAGATGTTATGATTTTCCATTGGAATTAAAGAAATATTAACTTTTCTAAAACGTTAATTATAAACGTTGTGGACATCAACATCGTCAGAATTCTTATAAATATAAATAAATCTATTCACCTGGATATACGATTTTGAAACTCCAAATTCATTTTGAGGAAAAATAGTGATTGGCAATTATTTTTTTTTGCAATTTTTAATTTTGCAATTTTTAAATTGCCTTTGACAGGAAAAAATAATTTGACTTTTCATTTGAAAAGCGAAACGAAAGAAATATACACTGAAAAAAAAATTTATTTGATTCAAATAACGAATTAATTGACTATTATCAAATAAATATTTACTGGAACCAAATAATTTTTATTTGAGTCAATTAAATTGTATTTGACTCAAATACAGAAATTATTGATTTAATTACAGTTTATTTGATTGAAATAAAAATTATTTGGTTCCAGTAAATATTTATTTGATAATAGTCAAGTAATTCATTATTTGAATCAAATAAATTTTTTTTTCAGTGTACTTTCAAGAAGTGATAAATTTATGAAAACGCAGTTAAATAATACTCTCATGGACAAATTATGTATTATCATTTCTATTTTGAGTTTGCGAACCTTGAATGAATATACTGACAATTTCATCAGGAATGAACAAGTATAAAGTTTACACCCGGGAATGTCTTTGAAAAGCACCTAATGTTGTTTAAAACAATGAGAGAAATATATATATATATATATATATATATATGTTTATATTATAGTGCAATATATTCAACTTTGGTGTTTCGAGTTGTTGCCGCAGCTGTTTTAACTGAACGCTCTCCTCTGTAAACAGCGACTCGTTAAACGACGATCGCGTAGGAAGTCACCAACTATATAATACGTGAAAATAGGACGACGCTCGTTTAGCTCTTTTAAAACATTCACATTGAAGCGAAAACAGTCCTTTTACGAATCGCTCGTGAAAGGTCAATCCTGTTGAAAAGTAATCTATCGACACTGAATAAAAAATAATCCTCCAACTATCCAAACTCTGTGAAAACTTCAAGAAGGCCTTAATGTCACATTCAAAAGTCACACACAAACTGTTTTTTTTCCTCCAAATATAATTCATTTTGTTAAAATTTTTCCTGAAATTTTCAGAGCTAAATTTATTAGACATTGCAAATAAATTCTTTGATTTGAAACTTAATTCTAAATTTGGTTTGTATCTTTCTCTCCTTCTTTATATAGTTGGGAACATTACAATATCAGCTCGTATTCAAATTTTCGAATTTAGTATGGAAACGATCCAGCTTTATATGCGTATATAGTGTGTGTTTGAATTCCTTAAGTGGATATTCTTTCGTAAGCACGTCTTAAATTTCTTTGCGAATGATACAGATTATCATTTTCCTTCCTGAAACTTGGGATAGAAGAGGATGGAGAAAAAAATCCTAAAGAGACATTTTCTCGAAAGAATCCTCTCCCACTTTCGTTTTGCATAATTTTACATAATGAAAATATAAATAGAAGGATGCAAACGATAATGAAATTCAAAGTTAGTTTCTAAATGAATTTATTTTTCCATACCCGAATGAAATTATATTTAAGTTATCAAAAAATTGACTTCATTCTGAATCTCTGATTTTGGTAATTAGGACCTAGTTAAAATTGCATCAAAAAACATTTTAGGGCCTAGTTAATAAAGGGGAAAAATAGATAGAAGTCGGTTAGGACCAATTTTCAATTTCGACACTTAATGATTATTAAGTATTAACAATTAACAATTAGGGATCATTTTAATTTGATTGTTGAAATACAATTTTGAAAGACAATTTGGAAAAACAGTCATGAAAAACATTTTTGAGAAACAATTTTGAAAAAATATTTTTTGTTGACTGAATAAAAAGACAATAATTGAATAGGTTGGTTTTAATTTTTTGCTAAATCGGGATGAATTCAGAAAAAATGTCATCGTCAAAGCGTGAAAATTTTATCATTCGTTTCATTAAATTTCACCACGCGTTTCTTGTATCATCGTGTGTATATGTCTGCGGTTTTGTTGTGTCGGGTTATGAGAGAGAGAGAGAGAGAGAAGAGGGTTAAAAATCAATTTGCTGTTTCACAGTGACCACAACGGTTTACTGTTATTTTTACTATCACGTCGATTCAATTCCAACAAATCTGTTCATATTAGCTTTGTGGTTTTTTTACATGATCACTTTCTTTGAATATACGATATTACGCACCTTTCTGTGTTACATGAAGTCCTCTTCATTAAATTTTTTTCATTCCATTAAATTTTTTTAATACATTTTCAATTTGACTAATTTATTACAATGGAAAAAATATCAAGTAATTTTACTATTTACAAAGTAAAATTTAAACTTTCTGTAATTTATGCGCATTATTGTCAATTTTCACTATTTCCAGATGAGTAAATTTTACTATTTCCAAAGTTTTTAGTAAAATTAGAATACAATTTATTTCGAACGTAGTAAAATTTACTCTCTCTAAATCTGAATTAGTAAAAGTTTTAACTAATTTGAATTAGTGACTCACTTTTTGCTTTTGAATTAGTTAAAATTTACTAATA
>JUFY01032515.1:44633-66462 GCA_001855655.1 Leptopilina clavipes
TTTTTTTTTTTTTTTTTTTTGGAGTAATTGACAATAAAGTAAAACTTATGTGACAAGTGATAGTGTTCTTTACACAAATTATGTTGTTTAATAGCCATTTTAAAAGCACCTTGTCTGACGGATGATAATCAATAGTAAAAGATATTTCAATAAAATTCCATCATAGAAATTATCTTGTCAGAGATTGCAATTTTGAAATGACCACTTGACGTCGATCATATTCAGCAAAAGATGGTTTCACACTGAAAACTCAACGAGAATGGGTTAAGACTCTCGAGATCGTAAAATTACTAGCTTTCTTATACACTCAAACATAGGCAAACAATTATCATCTGTCATATTTTTTATATCTGCCGAAGAATCTTTAATTGAGCATTATCATCTTTCACCTGTATTTATCTTTATCGCTCACTCCTCTGATTTTTATTTTCCAATTACTTCAATTTTTAATTGTTTTCAAAATGCGACTAAATTTCTTTTTTCCAAATTTTGACCTATTTTACCCCTCAACCTAATTGTTCATATTTTTAATCATTAGTTTATTTATTATTTTACTCTATTTGATCCTATTTTATGATAGTTTGATATCAATGACAAATTGAATTTTTCATTAGTAGAATTATTCTATCAGTTGAATTGGCAAATTTAATTAATTTAAAATGTCAATCTTCGTTTTGTAGAATTTGAAGTGAAACAAAATTTTTGAGAATTCTAACTATGGGAGTCTTTAGTAATTAATTCGGAATTATATAGGCACATGCACAGAAAATTGTATGGTGTCAAAATAAGATGCAACGCTCTTATTTTAATACATTTTTAGCTTATTTTAATACATTTTTAGCTTATTTTAATCCAATTTGGTATTAAATTAATAACGTTGCATCTTATTTTAATACTATGAAATTTTCTGTGTGTATATTAGTTGCGAAAATTGTGATAATTAAATTAAGATTATAAT
This sequence comes from Leptopilina clavipes, assembly GCA_001855655.1. Taxonomy (NCBI): domain Eukaryota; kingdom Metazoa; phylum Arthropoda; class Insecta; order Hymenoptera; family Figitidae; genus Leptopilina; species Leptopilina clavipes. The sequence continues at coordinate 45,592 of JUFY01032515.1, forward strand.
TTCCTTGGGAAAATTGGAAGATATAAAGTTTCTCCATTTTGTGTGAAGGTGTTTTAAATAAATTGGCAATTTTCCAACAGTTGTTCCATTTACTTGAGAAATAATGGGCGGTTTATCTTATTGCCTTTAAGGTGACATTCGCAGTATCATTTTCTCATGGTATCTCCATTTTACGAGTGGAATTGGTTTTGAAATATTATATACAGGCGTTTAAAACACTCAGTGGCTGAAAAGCATCACCATCGTTGAGGTTGAAACAAATTGGCAAGTGGGTGGACAAAATGAAAACGCGCGCGCACAAAACACACAAAATTACGCGTGGGATATTTAATTGAATAAGATATTTTCCTGATTTTCAGAAATTATTATTATAAAGACATTTTTTTTTTAACTTATTTTAAGCCCAAATTAAAAATTTTCAACATTCTTCATATTTTTTTTTGTCAGGTCTTTTTTCACTCGAAAGGATTTTTTTCCAGATAACGAATATTTGATTATTAAAAAGAATAATTAAAAATTAATTGATCGCAGAAAATTGAGTGTTTTGGCAATGAAAAATATTAGAATCAGACAAAAACTATGGGGCTTTTTGAAAAGCAATTTTGTATAATTTCCTACGCACATTTCCTGTGTCATATGTTGGGAAAATTTGTTGAAAATAGTATAATTTGCATAAATGAAAGTCATACCAGTTATACCAGTAATTCATCATTGAGAGTGGAAAAAGATTTTTTTTTTTAGACATATTTCAATAACGATGATAACATCACTATGAATACATGCCAAGAAAATCACACGACACTTTTCAGTATACACGATTCACTAATGGAAATCCATTATGCACACTAAAAAAAGCAAATTATCAATTTTTATATATGATTTTATCAAAGACCTATATCTTGAAATTGGAAAAAAATTCCCATAATAATAAAAGTTCTGTTTAAAATCTAAATAATAAATATCGCTTATAAGAGATGAAAACGGTCGCTCAAGACTTAGGAACATAAAATCAATTTCTATTTTGAAAATAAAAAAATTTTTTCCCAAACGATTATGAATCCTGCATAATATAAAAAGATGCAATGCAATCGTACACAATATGAATATGAATCATATATGGAATCTATACATGGAATCATACACAAAATCCATAAAATCATAATCCTTGGATGAAAATTTATAATTCTTAAATCGTCGAAAAACTGTTATTCCTGAGACTTTCTTTATATATTTTATAAAATAGTCTCTCTCGGGGAACTTTCTGATTCTGAATTAAACACACGAGGATTTTATCATTGGTTTTAAATGTTGAAAAACAAGAGAACTGAAGAAAAACAGTTTGAGAAAACCTTTCTCCAGGAGAGCAATATAGTTAGAAATAAGTAGGAGCAATATATAAATGTGAGTGCATGTTTCAGTGACTGATATGCCCAACAGCAAGGTTAAAATCGTTGTACTGAACAATAAGTACATTATCTGATCAGCAATCAACACCATCGACTTTAATTTGACGTCGTTATGAAACTTTGTTTAGTATTATAACCGATTTATCCGAAGGTACGAACCTGAGAACGATATTTATCAGGCAGTACCAATAAATCAGAAAGCGAATAAATAAAATCGGTATATAGGAAAAATGTGATTTTTTTTTCCTCTTTACAAATGCAGTTACAAATGTCAGAACACTATGGCGTGTTTTCATTCTTTAAGAGGGGGATATTTATACGAAGGTGTATACTATTCAAGATGAAGTACTATTATTGGAATATTGAAAAATCGATTAGTTGACATACTTTCATATGTGAAGTGTTAATTAACAAAGCTTTTTTTTTTAATTAAAAAAAGAGGATTAATGCCTTTTGTAATAAACGTTGTTGTATTGATCATTTGTAACAATTTTTAATAAGTTGACTTTGAAAACTTTTTCGTCACACGGGAAAAAATTGTATACAATTGGATACAATTGTAAATTTAATTTTACAATTAATTAATTAATTTAATTTTAATTTACAATTGTAAATTTAATTTTACCAATAAAAAATACAATTTAAATTTACAATTGTAAATTTAATTTTACCAATAAAAAATACAATTTAAATTTACAATTGTAAATTTAATTTTACAATTAATTAATTAATTTAATTTAAATTTACAATTGTAAATTTAATTTTACCAATAAAAAATACAAAATTGGTAAAAAGAGTTTCGAAATGTCCTTTTTCATCTTCGTCGATTAAGAAGAAAAACTTCAGAACTCTCTAAATTTGAATTTAGTAGAAAAATTTTAACTAATTTTAATTAGTGACTTACTTTTCGTTTTTGAATTCGTTAAAATTTAATAATAAATTAGTAGGAAAAAGTTTTTACTATTAGTAAAATTTAACTAATATAAAAGCAAAAGATCTGTCACTAATTCAAATTAATTTACATTTTTACTAATTCAAATTTAGTGAGAAGGAAGAAGTTTATGAAATTAATTTAAATGAGAATTTCAAGTCCTTGAATCAATCGAGAAAATTATGTAGATTGTATTTAAAAATTACTAATTTAATTCAAAAGTTATGTGGGTAATTTTCAGTCATAATAAATTTAAATATAGATTATTTGAACTTTACGAAAGTGGAAATATTTTCTTGAAATTTAATTCTAATTGAAAATTTTCACTCTTAAAATTAAGAATAGAAAAAAAATTATATAAATTTAGGGGTGAAACTTGGAAGAATTCGAGAAAAATGTATGTGGACATTTTCCTTTAAATATAAAAAGAGAATCAAATTGAAATTATTTCCAACTTTAGTAGTACTTTAATAGTCACTGTTTAAATTTTTTTTGTTAAAAAAGAAAATGATACCAACACAATTTTTGAATAGATTATATGGATAATTTTTAATTCATTATTTTAAAGTTAAATTGAAATTAATTTAAATCATTAAATTTAAATCATTCAAAAAATTGTACTACTTAATTTTTTCGTTTGAAATTATTAAATCTTTTTATAATTTTTAAATAAAAATTTTTTTAGTTTAAAATGAGAATGTAAATTAAATTTACGATTTTTTAAATAAATAACAATAAGGTAAAAAATTTGTCCTCTCTGATAAAGTATATTTTATAATATATGTTTAACAGGAAGAAAACAAATATTTATCATTGATAACAAAGATTCAAGTTTTCTTCAACATAATTAAATTTTCTTCCCGAGTTAATTATTCTACATTTCGGAATAACGCTCTCGGAAAGTTTTGAGAAACATAAGAACTTATATAATTTCAAAACTTTTCAGTATACTTCAAAAAGAATGAATCCTGGTTGAAAATGTATAGAGACTTTTTTTATTTTACGGAAAATTTTAAAGACTCTTTAAGCGATAAAATATGAAAATTGTCATATTCATGCGGATATTTAGTGGAAAATAATAAATGTCAATAACTTGAGAAATAATTTTCAGCCTTTCACTTTACTACACTTTTTGTCTAAAACATTTCAAACTGAAATGAACTAAAATCCCATAAAATAGACAATTTTCCATTGTATCGTTAAACGATAATCTATAAAAAAAAAGAATAATAATAATTTTTATCTTGTGTCGTAAAAATTTCTCTCGTAAAATACATTTTTTTTATTTCGTTAATAATGTTTAATACAATTACAAAAAGGATATTTATAATTTTATTAAAAAATTAGTTATAAATAAACTTTTTTTTCCTGTGATAGTTTTTTTTTTAATTTTTCTTTTTTAGTTTTGTTTGTTTAGATAGTTTTTAAGTTTTGAATTTTTTTCTTCAGTTTGTTTATGATTGCGCACGATTTGACACTTTCAGTCAATCAACTCGATGTTACAATTTTTAAATGAGAATTTTAAATTTACTTGCGCGACCGTATTTCACAATCCCAGCGAATATAAATTCAAAAAAAATAAAAGAAAAACAATTTTTTTCTTCATGAAAATCGTTTATATGCGTCACGATTTTTTTCTATCCGTTCATTTTATTTTGGTTTATTTGGCTGATAATACATGTGCGATATTTTTACATCTTTTTATTCTCAGATAGTATAAATAAATTGAAATTGAAAAATAAATATTCAGTTTTTATTTTTTAAAATATGCTTTTAATATATCCAGATATAAAATTTTCATATTTATTCTAGGAAACATTTTTTCCTTTTTAATTAATTTTTTTTTAATCTTTGTTTTATTTGTCCTCAAATTCTACTTTTTCGTTTAAAGAAGGTTTCATGAAAAGCAATTTGTCATAAAATGGTTACAAAAAAAGCAAACAAACAAAAGCATTTTTAAAAATATCTTTTGATAAAATTAAGATTTTTTTAATCAAAGCAGGACATTTTTGAAAGCTGGAAAGCTTTTTTGAAACAGAGAAAGATTTTTTGAATTGAAGAAAGCTTTTTTACACCAAAGAAAGTGTTTTCGAATTAAAACAAGTTGTTTTGGTACAATAGAAGCTTTTTAGAATCAAAGAAAGTATTTTCTAATTTAAAAAAAGCTTTTTTGAACCAAAAAAAATATTTTTGAATTAGAAAAAGTTTTTTTGGTACAGTAGAAGCTTCTTGGAATCAAAGAAAGTATTTTCTAATTTAAAAAAAGCTTTTTTGAACCAAAAAATGTTTTTTTTTATATTAAAAACAGCTTTTTTGGATTAAAGAAATTTTTCGAATTAAAGAAAGGTTTTTTTGGAACAGTGGAAGTTTTTTGAACCGAAAAAAGTTTTTTCGGAATTAAAAATAGCTTTTATGACACACTAGAAGCTCTTTTGAATCAAAGAAATGTTTTTCGAATTAAAGAAAGCTTTTTTGGTACAGTTGAAGCTTTTTCGAACCGAACAACGTTTTTTTTAACTAAAAATAACTTTTTTGCCACACTAGAAGCTTTTTTGAATCAAAGAAATGTTTTTCGAATTAAAGAAAGCTTTCGCTACACCCAAATTATTAGTTTTAAATAATTAATTACTCGATTACCATCAAATAAATATTTATTTGAACCGTAAATTATTATTGTTCCATTCAAATAAATTTTATTTGCCAACAAGAACAACTGATTGAAAAATAATTTATACAAAGATCTCGAAATTCCATCAGGGACAGATTTTGCAAAAATAAATAAATTTCCACAATGTCGAAGGAAATAATGATTATTTAATGATTGATGCAGAAAATCATCAGTTTATCTCGGAAAAACATACTTTTAAACGCAGGAAGAAAGTACAATACGAAGGAAGAAACCACGTGACTTGGTGAATATCACATTTTAATTTTTTTTTTTTTTGAAGGGATAAAAACGCACAATTTGTGAGAGTTGGAAATTTTATTTCCTCTAGACAGTCATTGATTATAAACAGAGAGAATATTGATGTTAAAGAGAAAGAAAGAGATTTATATATAGACGATCGTTAAAAGAATGATTTAAGGACGTGTTTGAAAGTGTCCGGGCTGTGGTGACAGCCCGAGACTCAGTCGCGAGCCGCGTGGACGCCGCTTGTAAACTGCGGTCTGTTAGACGGTGTTCATGATAGCGACGACTGAGCTCCTATTGGTTGCCAAGCATGGAGTATACTCGCGTGAGCCAGCGCTTGCGTTCGGAATTTTTCTACTTCTCTACTATATCAAACTAAAACACCTGATACTGTCAACGTGTATGCAATCTCAATTCCAACACTCTTCCCCCCATGAAAGGTGGCAGTTTGAGAAAACCCCCTTTTTCCCTCCCAAAAATACGAAAATTCTAATATTCTTCTTCTTCAAAAACAAAAAAATTCTCTCAATATTTTATTTTAATAAATAAAAAAATTTCCATTTTATCTAAATGAAAAAGTTTTTGTAATAAAAGTATCTTTTTGCATTCATTTGCAAAAATACTGAAAGAAAACTCGTAGGAAAAATTTTAATACGAATTTTTTTTTGTATTAATTTGCAAAAATACTGAAAAAAATCTCACAGGAAAAATTTTAATACGAATTTTTTTTGTATAAATTTGCAAAAATACTGAAAGAGAACTCGTAGGAAAAATTTTAATACGAATTTTTTTTTGTATTAATTTGCAAAAATACTGAAAGAAAACTCGTAGGAAAAATTTTAATACGAATTTTTTTTGTATTAATTTGCAAAAATACTGGAAAAAAACGCATAGAGATTTTAGTACGAATTTTCGTTTAGAATATTTTTCTGGAATATTTTTTTAGATATAATATTTTTTAGCGTGTTTACTGTGCAGAATAGAGAGAAAAAAATAAATCATTTGCACTGTGTGTGTGTATGTTGTGGACAATTTGAGTCAAAGGTGCAATAAAGTCGAGACGGAAGATTGATAACGTCCTGGGGTATCCTAAACTGGAACAACTCGCGAGTTTATTCCAGTTTATCCTCAAACTCCTGACATGCACTGCAAATTATATCGACAAAATTCAAGTATATAAATTTGTCCCCTTTAATATAACATCTCTCTTATAGAGAGATTATTTATATTTTCAAAACAAGAAAATGAAAAATTGCTCAATACATTTTTCTTTTTCAAATATGTATAATAGACAAACATTGCGTGCTCTTCAATTAAAAACTAAATGCCGCACAAAAGAAACTGGGTTATTTTTCAAAGGATAAATTAATTTTTCTTCTTTTCTTGAAAAGAACGCAACAGTAGTTTAAATAACGGAACTGAAAAGAAAAGAGTACGATGTCGTGATGTATAAAAAAAAAACACGAGTAATTGCTCTAACAAAAGGAAATAAATTATTACGCAAGGAAAAATAATTTTTAAAAACAAGATAATTATAAAAAAAAATTCGATAAAATAATTAGCATATCTATCGTTATTTTATTCAAGTATATAAATTTATATTTATTGAGAAATAAAATCAGTGAAAAAAGTAAACAAATAAATATATATTAAAACTGAAAAATAGCGCCTTAGACATAATTATATTAAATATTTGAAAAAAAAAAATTGTAAAAATAGTTAAAAAATTTCTCACTGTTTGGTAAGAGTTTAATTGAAAAATTTCAATTTCTTCCCAAATATTATATTTGGTGAATGGAAAAAAAACGAATAAGCTTGATTTCTAAAAAGAATATCGAGAAGAAATCAACGCGAGAAAATCGTTCAGATGCGCTCTCACGTCTTTGGAATTTTTATCAAGTATCCCACTTTAAGCGAAAAAGGATAAGAGGCGTGCTTTAGATTCTAAAGAACGATTAGACAAACTCTTCACTTCAAGTCACTCGTAATGAAGAAATACAGTTTTCTAATGAATTAAGCTAATTAAGCGCACTTCGCAAAAAAGAAAATAATTTTATCTTTTTCCATAGCAAGAGGGACCAAAATTACAATATTCACCACTTGCCAATAAGAAATATTTCACCTGTGAAAAAAATTAATTAATTAAATTAATTAATTAAAGTAATTTAATTAATTTAATTATTTAAAGTAATTTAATTAATTTAATTAATTAATATTTCAAATAATTATTGAGAAAAAAAATTTAAGTATTGATTGAAAAGAAATAAAAATTTAATAGTGTTAAAAACATGGAAAAAAATTGAAGAAATAAATAATAAATAAATACAAATAAGTTGGTAAATTAAAAGAATTTGTTTATAACAATTTTTATTATTTGATATTTTGCGGTGTGAAATATTTCGATAAAGTACCGTTTTTGTAAAATATGTAGTAAACTCGCGTCCAAAACTATCGTGCTCCCGGTTAATTATCAAGAGTTCTTGTAATAGTTCTCCTTACGGTGATTCAGAGTAATTGCATTCTAGAATCGCGATCAAACCCATTCGAGCTCGAAACACTTTCAGCCACTATACTATTTCGTCGTATTGAAATCCCGTGCGAGGTATATCTAATGTTTTTCGAAAGTTCACATGCTACCTTACGAACAAAGACGCTTCTCTCTTGTTCCGAACATTGAACACCAGTCACGTTCCGGGTCTTGAAAAATACATTTATTTATTCAAATTTTCACATGATATCGCTTTTCCTCAACTCTCAACGGACATGCGATATTTCTATTTTTTTTTTCAAGAAAAAAAAAATTATTTCTATGACTAAAAAATTTACCAAGAAAAATTTTGTTTTGTCTGTTAAATTAATAATAGTATTAATCATTTTTTTTTTGCAATTTATATATTTATTATTTAATTAATTGCCGTAGTAAATAATTCAGGTGCTTTAGTGAAAAAATTTTTTTTTGAACGTATGAAAATATTTTTTTTTCAAAATTTTACAATAGGAAGAATTTTTTTTTTCGATTAAAAAATACTAACTCATTTTGCCATAGCCGTGAGAAGTACCAAAGTTGTTTTTTTAAGACTGCAATCGACTTTTGTGTCAAATGCATTGAACAACACATGTTTTACAGGAATTTAATTGCTGTTTGCCAATTTTCTAGTTTCAATTGCCCCGTCAATTGCTTCTGTAGTAATACTGCAATTAGTCGTTTTTTTACCACTCTCTTAACGACACAAAAAACTATATAAAAAACACTTGACAAAACAAAGTTTTAAACAAATTAAAACAATTAAGAAGAAAATTTGTATCTAATTGAAAAAATTTAATTACAAAAAAGGCGAAAACAAACAAAAACAAATTTTTTTGTAATGAAAAATAAAAAAAAAAAATTACTTTTAGCCAAAAAAAAAATTTGTATCTAATTGAAAAATTTTAATTACAAAAAAAGGCGAAAACAAACAAAAAGAAATTTTTTTGTAATGAAAAATAAAAAAAATTGACTTTTAGCAAAAAAAAAAAAAAAAAAAAATGATTAGTTATCTGAACGTTCAAACGAAATTTGATGATATAAATATTTTCAAAAATTATGACAGTAATAAAAAATAAAAAAAGAATAATTTAAACATTTTTGAAACTTTAGAATTCTTTTCTGTATCAAGCAATAAATTAATAAAACTTAAAATTTAAAAAGAAAAAAATATTTCGTTTATTTGAACGTTCAGAAATTAAGGGACATCGGAAAAAATAAAAATAAATAGAAAATAATAGAGGAAAAATTTTGGAATGTAAAATTTCTGTACGATTGCGGAAGGAATATGCTCGAAAAGGCAAGGACTTGGTTTGGTTGGGAAAAATTGTGAAATCTCACTGACAATCAAAACGCCTACTCATATAATCGCGAACAACACACACGTGTGGGACTTGTCCCAATGTCTTGCCACGTTTTCTTCTCTTCTCCCTCTTTCACCTTCTCTTGAAACTTTTGTTTCTTGACTCTCGGTAGTTAATCGGCATGAAGCGCTTTCGGATATAGAAATAAATTTAAAATATTTTTTCTTTTCCAACTCACCTGATAATTGACGTTCTGACTGTGACCTCGGCTGCTGTAGAACCTGTAACGAAATTGACAAATTACAAAACCTTAAAAAAAGAAAAAAAGAAAAAAAAACTCTTGAAAAACAATAACCATAATTTTATTTGAAAATATTACATATAGAGTCTCGTAAATTTAATAATAGTCGTAAAATTTTACGATTTAATTATTCCAATTTTTCATTATTAATATTCATGTCAAGTTATAATAACAGGTGTTAATAGCAGTTTAATAAAATTTTATATAGCGACATTAATAATAATAATAAAAAAAAAAGAAAATGAAAAGCTACTTTTATTGAAGAAATATTAACTGTAAAAATTTTTTTCACAATTTTCTTTATTTTCCTTCTACTTCCAACTATTTTTCCTAGAAATTTTTTTCGGGGGGAAATATTTTCCGTTGAAGACATTGTAAAATAAATGAAAAAATTCCTTTCAATTTTTTGTTTATAGATGTAAATTATTTTTAAGAGTTTTTTTTTTCAGAAATTTATCAGAGTTGAAATTAATCATATATTATTGAGAACTCAATGAAATAATAAATTACAGTTCGGCTCGTTAATTCGGTTTTAAAAGTGCCCTGCAACTAATAATGACTGATAAAATAATCCAGAATGGTTATTAACTTCATTAAGACATTAAACACGGGTCTGATTGTTAATAATTTATTATCATCGACAGGTGGTATTTTATCGAAATTGCGTAAAAGCTATTTTAATTTTATGTCAGACCAGTTTGTTATATTTCATGTATTTATACGTCTCATACAATATTAAAATCCCTGCAGTTTGATATTATTTCCACCGCGCAATTCTTTCTATATTTAATAAATTTATAAATCAAAAGAATTATATATAATTTCAATTGTTTACTGTTATATTTTGTTTTTCTAAAATTTCATTACTTTATTCCGATTTTTTGCGAAAGAAAAAATTCTTTATTTTCTTTTCTAAAATTTCTTTAGTTTATTTTATTTTTTTTTTGAAATAGTTTCAACTGGTCTCACAATGAGTTATAATAATTATATATAGTGGTATGAAAATTATGATAACGGACGGAGGAGGAAATAAATTAATCTGACTATATATTCGCCCTTATTATTTTATGTGCTTCTCTAAACATAACGTTAATGATAGTTTTATGAGATGCGCGCCACTCTCGAAAATTATTATTATCAGATGGATCGATAACGCGCATATTTTAAAAACAGTAAACCTTTCTAAAATATGCATTTGTCCCATATATGATAAAATTTGTTGACGAAGAAAAAACATTCACAATTTCTTCAGTCTGAATTTTTTTTATGGATTTCTTGTTTTACATTTTCTGGAAAAAAGATCACTTTTCAGAAAATTTGAATTTTGTTTAAATTAAAATAATTTCAAACATAACGAGTTGCAATTGCAGTTTTTTAAGTTGAACAAATTGTGTTTAGTCAGACAAAATTTTGATTATTAATTGGAAAAATTCGCCTAGTGAAAGAGATTTTGTTTTTTAAGTGAAAAAAATTGAGTTTAGTCAGACAAAATTTTGATTATTAAATAGAAAAATTCGTCTAGTGAAGCAGATTTTGTTTTTAAAGTAGAGCAAATTGTCTTTAGTCAGGCAAAATTTTGATTCTTAATTAGAATAATTCGCCTAGTGAAAGAGATTTTGTTTTTTAAGTGAAAAAAATTGAGTTTAGTCAGACAAAATTTTGATTATTAAACAGAGAAATTCGTCTAGTGAGCCAGATTTTGTTTTTCAGTAGAGCAATTTGTTTTTAGTCAGACAATATTTTGATTATTGACTAAAATAATTCGCCTAGTGAAAGAGATTTTGTTTTTTAAGTGAAGAAAATTGAGTTTAGTCAGACAAAATTTTGTTTATTAAATAGAAAAATTGGTCTAGTGAGCTAGATTTTGTTTTTAAGTAGAGAAAATTGTGTTTAGTCAGACAAAGTTTTGATTATTAATTAGAATAATTCGCCTAGTGAAAGAGATTTTGTTTTTTAAGTGAAAAAAATCAGTTTAGTCAGACAAAATTTTGATTATTAAATAGAAAAGTTCGTCTAATGAGCCAGATTTTGTTTTTAAGTAGAGAAAATCGTGTTTAGTCAGACAAAATTTTGATTATTAATTAGAATAATTCGCCTAGTGAAAGAGATATTGTTTTTTAAGTGAAAAAAATCAGTTTAGTCAGACAAAATTTAGATTATTAAATAGAAAAATTCGCCTAGTGAAGCAGATTTTGTTTTTAAAGTAGAGCAAATTGTCTTTAGTCAGACAAAATTTCAGTGAAGCAGAAAAATTCGCCTAGTGAAGCAGATAAATTTGCCTAGTGAAACAGATTTTGTCTCTTAAGTAGAGAAAGTTGTATTTAGTCAGACAAAATTTCAGTGAAGTAGAAAAATTCATCTAGTAAAACAGTTTTTATTTTTTAAGTAGAGCAAATTGTGTTTAGTCAGACTATTTAGTAGAAAGAATCGACAATAATTTTTCCAATAGAAAAAAGAATATTTAGTAAAAAAGAAAACTACTTTAGTTTTTGTTTAATTTTTTGCAGGCTGTATATTGTTAACGCGTTCCTGATTAATTTGTTCGTTAAAAGTTATTTATTTCTGTATTTATATTTATCTATCTATATCGATTTGGCAAGTGTTGGCAAAGGTGATAAAGTTGGACACTTTTCACCTGAGACCTAGTGTACAGGTTTTCATGTATAAAGATCAAATACACATCAATACAAAGGGAAGTTATTCGAGGGCTGAAGGCTGTCAACCGATTAATACGAAGGCACGGCTCACTGGTCCATTAGCTTTGATCGTCTACAAAACACGCATTCGAGTGACGTGTTCACTAACATGTGGCTCTTCGTTGAAAACCTGATCATGTGAGAGATGGACAGGCCATGTACTGACACTTCATTGATAATTTTACCCAGTATTATTGTATATAAGAGTGAAAGCTACGCTCTCGCGAAAGCTTATACCAATCTATTTGCTTCAGCATCTCAGATTTATTTCACTATATACACTCCAATGTTTAACACATGATTTTCACTTTTCTCTTATATACCATTAACCATTAAAAAATCAGCGAAAAACAAGTTTATCATTATTCTTTTCAATTTTCTAAAGAGGAAAACTACATCGTTATTTTATCTGAAAAGAAGAAAGGAAAATTGTAATTTTCTTTGTTTTTTTTTTAATATTCACTGATTGTGAGTTTATTATTAATAAAATATGAAATTGATTGATTGGAAGGAATTTAAATAACGTGTATGCAGATAGTTTCTCGATAAATGTGAAATTATATTTTTCACTTAATCGATAATTGATGGACGTGATAGTCAGAGAGAGAGAGACTGATAACTGTTCAATTCAAACGTCACATGAGAAGTAGCCGCTCCCAACTGTTGCCAATGATTCTTTACAAGGATGAAGATTAACTACCATTTTCTCATACATTCATTTCAGAGTTTAAATATCTCATGATCTTTTGATTTTTCTCCCTTGTGATGATATTTTTTTTTCATTTAATATGCGCCATTTTATCGGATATAGGAAAATTACAGATTTTATAGTTGATCGTGTAGTTCTTTTTTTTATATAACATATTTTAGTTATAGAGTACTCTCTAAATTTGAATTAGTAAAAATTTTAACTAATTTGAATTAGTGACTTACTTTTTGCTTTCGAATTAGTTAAAATTTACTAATTTATTAGTAAATTTTAACTAATTCAAAAGCAAAAAGTGAGTCACTAATTCAAATTAGTTAAAATTCTTACTAATTTACATTTAGAGAGTAGAAAAATTTTCATTTTAAGTAGAACAAATTGTATTTAGTCAGACAAATTTTAGTTCACTGTAAAAATTCATCTATTGATGTATTTAGCCAAAGTAATTTTAATTTAAAAAAAAGGAGTTTAGTTAATGAGCAAATTTTGTTTTTCTGTAGAACAAGCCATGTTAGTCAGAGAGTCTTTATTTTACAGTAGAAAAAGTTGTCTGGCAAAACAAAAATCAATTTTTTTGAGTTTAATTAAACATTACTGATGAAGTAGAACCAAAAATGAGGCAAAGTTTTGTATTTTAAGTAGAAGAAATTGTGTTTAGTCAGACAAATTTTAATTTACACATAAAAGAGTTTTCTGGCAACACACAATTCGCTTTTTTTTTAGTTTAGTAGCATAAAAATGAAGATATAGATAAGAAAGAATCGTAGCTTAGCGAAATTTTTTATTTTAAGTAGAGCAAGTTGTGTTTAGTCAGACAATATTTTTTTATAGTAGAAAAAATTGTCTAGCGAGACAAAATCCACTTTTTTGAGTTTAGTAACGAATGTCCGAAGAAATGCATAAGAAATAATGGTAAATAGGCGAAATTTTTTTATTTTAAGTACAGCAAATTGTGTTTAGTCAGACAAATTTCAATTATTAGTTTTAAAAACTTTATAGTTTCAAAAAAATTGTCCGGCGAGACAAAATTCAATTTTTTAGAGTTTCGTCGAAAATTAGTAAATTACTGACGAACTAGAACAGAAACTGTGGCAATTTTTTCAAAGTAGAACATGTCGTGTTTAGTCAGACAGATCTTAATTATTCAGTTGGAAAAGTCCCCTACTTGTGACATATTTTTTCAATTGAAACAAATTTCCAATTTCCAATTCAAATTCATTCCTGTCTTTAGTTTGAAAAATATTGCTTTTTAATTTCAATTTAAACTTGGGGAGCGGGAAAAAATGTGGTTTCTTTCGAAGAAAGCATATATATGAAGCCATATAATAAAAAGAAGGCAAATTAGCATTTGTAACTTACAGGTTTCTGTGTCTCGTCCTTGTCGACGTTGTTATTTTCTAGGAGTGGAGCGCTACTGCTTTTCCCCCCTAATTCAATTGCAAGGGGCTCAGATTTAAGTTGAAGGCTCGCCGCAGATGGAGACGAAGGAGCACGTGGCGGGGTTTCTAATAATTCTCCAGAGCTTAACGAGCTACTTGCGGTTATTGATAGACCTGTAAAACACGAGATTTAAAATTAAATTTTATCATATCTTCATGTAGATATATCGTTTTTGGAAGACAAGAAAATAGTTAGTAAAATTGTTGCATATGTCAGGTTTGTAGTTTATTTCTAATTTTTAAAATGTTTTTGTTTTTTGTTTCTTTTTAGTTTCTTTTTGTTTCTTTTTGTTTCTTTTGTTGCTTCTATTTTGTTTCTTTTTTTAATTCTATTTTGTTTCTTTTTGTTTCTTTTTGTTTCTTTTTTTGCTTCTATTTTGTTTCTTTTTTTGATTCTATTTTGTTTCTTTTCTTTTTTTTTGATTTGTTACGTCCTCGCCTGTGTGGTGAAGATACAAAATGATAATTGAACCTTACCCAGTGGTAGATTGTTGGGTCTATTTGGTTTTATTCTCGGTAGGGAATCATCTAAACCACTACTACTGTCGACAAGATCCTCGTCATTTCTTCGAGTTTGCGTGTGAACGCTCTCTCTTTTTATCCAAACGTCCTGCGATCTCTTTTCCAATCTGGAATTCAACTTTGAGGGACGACGTCGAATTCTTTCCCAAGTCTCCTTGCGGTGACATTTGTTCGATGTCGCCGCTGTAAACACAGAAAGCGAGGACGTAACGTATTTTCGATTTTTAAAAAAAGAGAGCAGTTGATAAAAACCGTGAATAAAATAATTAAATTTTAAAGTCAAAGAATCATATTTTATTACACAACTGTTTTAAAGATTATAATTTTGATTTTTCCTTAGTAATTTTTTTTTATTTTTTTATTTTTATTTTTATTTTATTTTATTTTATTTTGTTTTTTTTTATTAATCAAGTATAGTGGAAAAACTAGTGTCAAAGTTTTCTTAGGAGAAAAATGAATTACGTTTAACGGAACGACGTTCGGAACTTCTTGGTGGACTTGCAGTGCCAATTCCACTTTCGAGAGGTGAGGCTCGATCTGTTGTGTCTGGCGATACACTGCCGGAGGAAATTTCGTCCATACTTTGTAGCAAGTCTTGAGATGAAGATGATGATCTGTTATCATCGTCTACAGTGTGTTGGGGAGACGCGTTATCCAAGGTTGTTACATCTTGAAGTGATTGCACATCCACTCGAGAATCGGCTATATAGAGAAATTCATAAGTTTATTTTTAAAACCTAATATTCCGCCATATGCGCAGCACATCATATTCTTTTTAAACATTTTGAATCCATGATAAAGTAACTAATTTATTCATTTGGAGACTAATTTCGTTTTTTCAGTAGAATAAATTGTGTTTAGACAGACAAATTTTAATTCACTGTAAACTTAAAAGTATCAAATTGATACCAAACGTATCAAATTGATTCCAAATTTTTTGATCAAATTGATACCAAAAGTATCAAATTGATTCCAAATTTTTGGATCAAATTGATAGTTTCGGTATTAATTTGATACGTTTAAGTTTACAGTGTTAAAAAATAGAAAAATTTGATTAGCGTGGAACATTTTTTGTTTGAAGTAGAAAAAATTATATTTGGTCAGACATTTACTGATTGTGTAGAAAAAATCACCTGGTGAATATTTTTTTAGTAAAACAATTCTCTTTGGCAGACTTGATTTTTTGATGATATAGATCTTACTTTGGTAAAATTCTCATTTGATAAAAAAATAGAAATTCAGAAACAAATTTTTGTTTTTAAGTAGAGTAAATTGTGTCTAGTCAGACAGATTTTGATAAGGAACTAAAAAAATTCGTTTGGTATGGCAAAAATAATTTTTTAAGTAGAAAAAATTGTGTTTAGTCAGACAAAATTTTGATTATTAAATAGAAAAATTCGTCTAGTGAGCCAGATTTAGTTTTTTAAGTGAAAAAAAATCAGTTTAGTCAGACAAAGTTTTGATTATTAAATAGAAAAATTCGTCTAGTGAGCCAGATTTTGTTTTTAAGTAGAGAAAATTGTGTTTAGTCAGACAAATTTTTGATTATTAATTAGAATAATTCGCCTAGTGAAAGAGATTTTGTTTTTTAAGTAGAGAAAATTGTGTTTAGTCAGACAAAATTTTGATTATTAATTAGAATAATTCGCCTAGTGAAAGAGATTTTGTTTTTTAAGTAGAAAAAATTGTGTTTAGTCAGACAAAATTTTGATTATTAATTAGAATAATTTGCCTAGTGAAAGAGATTTGGTTTTTTAAGTGAAAAAAAATCAGTTTAGTCAGACAAAGTTTTGATTATTAAATAGAAAAATTCGTCTAGTGAGCCAGATTTTGTTTTTAAGTAGAGCAAATTATATTTAGTCAGACAAACTTTGGAATAATATTTCTTTCGAGACAATTTTTATTATAAGTAGAAAAAATTGTGTATGGTCAGACAATTTTTTTAATTTTCCAGTAGAAAATGTTCGTCTCGAGAGACAAATATTATTTGAATAAAATATCTTCCTACAGGTAAATTTAATTACATATCCAGGTATTTCATTCGCTTTCATGCCTCAGTTTAATTTTTTTTCTAAATTCCAACATTAAATTAAAAAATCTTTATTTATTTACCTCGTGGAGATTCGCAATCACTGACCCAGGTAAAGCTCGAGCTTCGCGAAATTGCAGGCGACGTTTGTATTGCTATATCAGCACAGGTAAATGATTCCGTAGTAGGTGAACTCGTACAACAGGTGCCCGAGCCACTTCGAAATTTCGAGAGTAGAGAATGAAGGGAAATTGGCAACTAAAAAAAAATAGAAAATATTTAAGACCCAAGTTTTAGCAGTTAGCCTAATTAAATATTTATTCGATTCAAATAAATGTTTGGTATTTAAATTTAAATAAATTTTTCGATCTAAGAAAGTATTTGGTCGTTAAAAAATTTTTGATGGAACCAAATAAATCTTTCGTTAACTAGTATTTATTTGGTTGAATTTAAATAAAAATGGTTCGAAGAAATTTTGTCGATTGTCAAAATATTGAATATATTTTACCGAAACAGACTTTGAGCCTTCATCGTCAATAATTTTCCTCTCACTCTCGTTCCCCGTCTTTTCTTCCCTTCCATTTCCGTTCGCCACTTCCTCTCGCTTGTCAACATCGGGAAAATGGCACTCAACAGCGACATCATTACTCTTTGACCTTCGAAATGGGAACTTCATTAAATTCATCGGACTTGTGCGTCCAATGTCTTTGTTCGATTCAGAGAGTCTTTTTGCCGTGAGATCCGACCTCAAGGTCAAGGGCGAAAGATCCCTCTTTCTCAAGGCCGATGCGTCACTTCTCTTTGACAATTTGTCATTCGCCAATTGTTCGTTTGACAAATGCAATAAATCCTCATCCGGCAATGATGATACCCGTACCAAAATTGCCTGATTATTGTCATTGAACACCGGTGTGTGTCTTTTTTTATTCAAAAAACGTGAAAATGGTAATTTTTTCTCCTCAATTGGTGTGACGGGCGCCGAACGCGGTGAATAATTTTCCAACGATTTCGATCGCGATGGAGAATCATCATCACTGTCTTCATTCGATTTTGCAATCGCTTTCTCGTAGTTGAATTTTCTTCGTTTGTGATTAACCTTCGATTGTGTTGTCTTTTTGCGCACGTCTTGTCTCTGTCGGGGCGGTAACTTGGCATTGAGATTCTCGAGATAACGCATCTTAAATCCACACCATGGTCCTTGATTTGTTTTGTCATTTTTGTTTCTCTGTTGTGGAAGTTTTCCATTCTTTGGTTGATTGTTGTCATCGTCATTATTCTTGTAATCAAAGTCATAGGATAGACTAGAGCAGTTGCGTAATGAATTTTCCATTGTTGATTCACTCCAATTATTTAGCAATTTTTCCCTATAATTTCGACCCCTTGTGTCGATATCATGATGATGAAGATTCTCCGGTAAACTTCCACTTAGACGACGCTTTTGAATGAGTTGTCGATCGCTTTCGTTTTGATTGCGTTTTATTCGCGATGATTCGCATCTCGATTCATTTGATTGCAATTCTTCCAAACTATTTGCCGAACTACCGCCACTATCGGCAATACCAAATTCATTAAGTAGATCTTTGTATTTAATTTCCTCCTCTTTCAACGGTTGATTAGTGCGGGAATTTAATTTGGCACGAGTCAGTTCATTGATCTCTTTGGCAATAATATCGTTAAATTCGGCAAGAATGTTTTCGGACCAATCGCTGATGTCGTCCCTCACGGCAACGTTGTTCGCCTTCTTGTACGACACTTGTCGCAATAAATTCTTTCTCGATGGCAACGAATTTGTCCCGTAAGATCGATCTCTAGTCATTGGTGTTGTTGTGGAATTTAATGATTTGATCGATTTTGCGTTGGGTGATTTCTCTGTGTTGTTAATCGGCGTGACGGATTCAATTATCTCGCTGATTTCCTCCTGAAAAAGAATAAAGAGAAAATGTTAAATAAACTTTTTAATTCTAATTTAATTTGAAAAATAATTTTTCAAATAGTTTTTCAGATAGTTTATATTCAAAAACAAAAAAAAATGGCGTGAGAAAATTGTAAAATCCCGTAAAGCGGAACAATGCGCCTTGTTTGCTCTTGATTGATCGTTGGTGGATTCGAGATAATACTGAATGCCGTTTAGATCTACATTGAGTCAGCCTCTGTTTTCCTCTCTATCTATATATATATTTGCGTGGTGGAGAAACAATTTTGCAAGCAAAAGTTTCACCTCTCTTGCAAAAAGGATTCACGCGATTGTCGTTAACGCGCGCGCGCATATATATACATATACACGCGATAACGGATTGCGCGATTACGCGTGTAAATCGAGTACGAAAAGTCCAAGTTAACAACTCTCTTGTATATATTTACTTGTTGGGAAAAAGGGGCTCTGGGGTTTGAAGAAGAGGGGGGGGGGGACATAAGGAATATAAATGTACATATTATACCAGCCAGTTGTCAACGATGTCTCTTCAGCCAAATACATAGGTCAGATTAATGACGCTATAAAGAAACCTTCCATTATGCCTACGATAAAACCACCGCTGACTTTATAATATATTACTATTCGCGGAAATGCAATTTCGAAAATTGACGACTTGAATTATTCAAAGGGAATTTTTTTTTCCATATACCTACTCTATGACTTTTACAGCCTTTGAAACAATCGTTGAAATTGATGAATATTAGAATCTTTATTGAGATTTCAACTTTGTTTTTAATAACCATTTACTGTACCAATATCATCAAGATGTTTTCTTTAAATTATAATATTCCAAAAGTTGTGATGAACGTTCAAATAAACGAAATTTATTTATTTCTTCTCCAAAATCAAATTTTATTTTTGTAATTTTGAGTAATCTATTCAAAAATAAATTATAAAGCTTCAAAATATTTAACTTACGTTTTTGCTTTTTATTGTAGTTAGTAATTTTTTGAAATATTTAAATGAAAAAAATATTTCGTTAATTTGAGCGTTCACAACTTTTGGATCACTAAATTATATATATTTTGTCCAAGTAAGTAAATGAAACAATTTTTTCTTTTTATTTTAACTTTTTTCTTTTTTTTTATTACTTTTCGAAATGAAATTCAGTGAAATTTTTTTGCTGAAAGCCTATTAGGAAAATAAATTGATTAGTTTACCAAGTTGAAGAAGTAGAATGAATATGATAATATGTTTATCTGTAACAGCAGACTCGGGCTTATTAAATATCATTGTACTGAACAAGAAGCCAGTTAGGAATGATATTATCGACTCTATTGAAATAGATGACTTTCAACTCACTGTATCCTCAAATAAGAATCTACTCTCTCGACTCGCAATTGTATAATTTACTCAAGTTTTCAAAAGCTTCGAAGCTCGTCAGATAAATTAGAAAAAAATCACCACTGGAATGAACATCTCGTAATTCTGATTCAATTATTTATTATTATTATTATTATTATTATTATTATTATTATTATTATTATTATTATTATTATTATTATTCGGGCCTGTTTTATTATTTATTATTATTATTATTATTATTTATTATTATTATTATTCGGGCCTGTTGTATTATTTATTATTATTAATATACTGCAATTACTATTATTGCTAATATTAGATATATTATAATTATTCTTGCTGATAAATAATATAAGTAACATTATGAAATGACGAAAATAATTAAATTGAACGATAATAATGAATAAGAATCAATAATAATGATAATAATAGAACGTTTTGTGATGCATGTCTGTAACAGTGGAGAATGAAACGAAATATATGTGCGGCGGGTATTACGAAATGATTAAATGTTTTAATGCCCGTTGAAATAAACCATTTATGATATTCTGACAGATTAGAATCTAACCAACGATTTCACTTGTTAATTAGAAAATGAATTACACAATTAACGCTCTCGCGACTCAAATTGACGTAAATCTAAAGAATCCCATAAACTTTGAGCGCAGGGATAATGTGACCTTCCACATTATTAAGTTGCATAACTTAATAACAATAATAAATTACGATACAGTGTATATATAGGGGAGACCGGGGTGTAGTGGCTAACTTTTTACTCTTTGTTATTTTACTTCGTCATTTTTACATTATTTAAATGTTTAT
>JUFY01032516.1:2805-22535 GCA_001855655.1 Leptopilina clavipes
CCAATTACATGCATTAGTTTTTTAATAAAAAATTATTGAAAATGTACTATTTTCTACCCGTTCAGAGTAGAATGCTCCCTTAAAGTTAATCTTCCTCAAAATCTATAATGAATTTATACATAGTTAGTCTGTATATACAGTCTGCATTCGGAAAAATATTTATTTCAAGAAATAATTGATCTATTAAATCACTTTTATGTATTATATAAGCGAATACCATTTTTATTACGAATATTAGTTGATTACTGATTGAACAATTAATTAGTCATGTAATATTAAATCTATTTGAACAAATATAATTATAAATAAATTTATTTTTATAATGTGAAAGTTAAAAATGTATACAATTTATAATTAATAATAATTTTTAAACAGAATAAAATTAATGACAGTTAACTGAATTGAAATAAATATTTTTTTTGTTTGTGAAAATTGATCTGCATTTTGTTAGATCAAATTACTACAATTATTTTAGAACTTAGTGATATAGGTATAGAGAAAGTGCATTAAAATTTAATAAATTAGGAGAAAACATGGAACGGATCATCGAATGCAAAAATGTTAATTTCAATGTATGCATATGTACTCGAAATTTTCAGTGTTTTTAAACCCATCTTTTTCTTTTTCCTGATACTTATATACTTTTTGTTCTTGCATTCGATTTTGTCTCACAAATTTTTCTTTTCTGAGTTTAAAGAATTGTATACCTGCACCTGGTTTTATCAGATGTCTCTTTATGCATGATATTTTCACCATTCCTACCGAGCACTCATTCTCTTTACTGACCGTCGTCGTTTCGCCTTAAATTTTATTCATTTTTTACCTACTCCATGTATTCGTAGGCTAGATTAGCGCTCTGGAAGAAACTTTTTTCATATGAAACCGTAAAATTTAAAATATCTCGGAAAGGAAACTTTCTTAAACTGAAATAATGATTACTTACTTCTCTTTTAGATATCTTTAATATTGTGATAATAGACTTTTTTTATTTTAAAACACTCAATTCAAAATTTAATAATTTTCTTCTTTATAAAGAAAAATTTATAATGTTTTATGTGGATGGAAATTTAAAGATATCTGGAGATGAAAACATTTCATAAAAAATAAAGATGAGGGATTATTTTTTTGGAATCTGTAACGGGGTTTCTTCCTGGGACGTTCTAGCAGACGCTATTGATAAATTGAAATATTGTAGTTGAGAATAGTATCACGCAGTATGTACCTTTTTATCAGTACCTGTTTGCGCGTAAAGAGGACTTTTCGCCAACCACAGTACTGGTGCGATTAGTACTTTAAGCTTGCTTGAGCTTGCATGGCGGGTTGTGGTTGTTTCAGGCCGCGGCAGCAGCAGCAGCAGCATCTCCTCTCTTGAAGACACCACTGTCAACAGCCCAACAGGCCAGCTACGCGGCAGCAGCGACATACACAGCAGTTGCTGCACGAGCTGCATATGGAGCAGCTGCGGCTGCAGCACAACCAGTCGCTGGATACGCAGCAGTTGCTGGGTAAGTCAACTCGTCATTTCAAAATTAATTCCTTTCAAGAAAAATCCACCAATAACATTCCACAGGATTCATTGGCGTTTCTTTTCTTCTTTACTTTTTACAAATTTTTGATTTTATAATTTTGTGTAAAGAACTTTAAAAACATTGGAAAATAACCAAAGAAATAATTGTAAAATGTTTATGAAAAAATATATATACTCTGTCGTTAAATTTTGTTGGTATTGCTAGCACAAGTTTGCGAACCATATTGACTCAATAAAAGGTAAATTAGAAAAAAACCAGAATCATAAAAAAATTTAACGTGGAATTACCCTTAAATATTTTTTGACGCAGTGCTTTAAAGATTTTTAATTATTTTTGTTTTAATTTTCTACATAGCACGAAATATTGGCAGTATTACTTGCTATGGGGAACATGAAAATTTCTATTGTTTTAAAGGAATAATATTGGCTTAAAACTTAGTAATTAAACAAGAATAAAAAATCAAAAATATGAAGGGGGTGTTTAAGTCGATGCGATTTTTTCATTGAGCTGCAATGGAAAAAGTGCCACGTCTTTGAATGTTTATTTTTTAGAGTTTTGATGACCTAATGCTAAAAACACTCTTAAGGCTTGTCCAAGGCTTAATGGTATCTCAAGACTCAAAGCTCAGTGTTTGCCTAATGCTAAAGACTGACTTAAGGCACGCTCAAAGCTTGAGGCATCGACTTTGACAGCCCCTTAATAGTTTCGGTCAGGACAATTTGATTTGGTCGAATAGCAGAAGACGACTAAATCATATGCTACGCGGAGAATCATCTATATATTTTACGTGCTTATTTCTCATTTGCTTTTTAACACGAATGAATGATTCCTTGCAGCAGAAATCGACCAATAGGTCGAGCACTACGTAGTCGAAAACCCAAAGATGAATGTGAGATCGTGTGTGAAAATCCCATCAAAAAACACTGACCAAATTCGTAAGACTTTTCCTTTTCCAATCAAAACCTCATGAAAATATCCAAATCCAAACAAGAAATGAATAAGAGACATTTTTCTTAACAATTTTCTATTTTTTTAGTTATGGTCGTGAATATGCTGATCCTTATCTGGGACATGGTATTGGACCTGTTGCCGGTTATGGGGTAAGTTTTGATATATCTAAATATTTAAACAAACCAAAAATTTATAACAATATTTTTGGGTTGCTTACTTATTCACTAATAAGTAAAGGCCACATGGACAGTATTTGGAAAACTAAGAAATTAATTTACGATTTTCTCTAATTTATGAATAAGTTGAAAATAACTAAAAAAAAAAATAAATAATAAGGTGTCGTCCATGAATTAAGTCACTATTTTGTTGAAAAAATGCTTAATACAAACCAATGATATTAATCTTTTAAAATTTAATTTAATGAAATATCCATTATTGGAAAGTATTGTAATTGATTAATATTGCATAATTAAATTATCCGTGAAATAGGAATATTACAGAAATATTATTACAATCTGGGGCATTTTGCGCAATTTTAAAATTCATTTTTGTTTTATTAAATGTTTATCCTTATTAATAAAATTAAACTTTTGTTTGTACATTGCACAGAATTCAAAATTTCTAACATATTTTTTCTTCCTACACACTAAAAAATTCAAAAATAACAACGACAAAAAAATGTATGTATGTATTTATGTATGTGTGTATGTATGTAGGCAAAATTTCGAGCAGGCATAACTTAAAACAGCTTGACTGATTGAAGTGAAACTTGGCAGTCGTTTAGCTATGAGCCTAACTTAAAATCCTAGCCTTACTAGATTAAAAAATATACATATGAACGGTAGTTATGATATTTTTAAATAATTTTAAAATATTAAAATTTTTCATTTTTTGGTATATTGTATTAATTACACTTTAACTTGGTACAGGGTTAATTTGAGTGTTTCTTATTAAGATTTTTTTTAGAATGATAAAATTGCAAATTAAAAAAAAATTTTAATTATTTATTTTTTGATAGATTGTTACTGCACTTTACGTATATATTTTTTCAATACTTGAGTGACATTTTAACAAAATTTTTAAATAAGTTGTTGAAAATTCAAAGTTTACAAAAATTAGAATTTTTCATTTTATAAAATTTTTAAAAATAAGATTATGGTACAATGTTAATTTAAATATATAAAGTTTACCTAAATAGATATGATTTATTTTTTTATAATTAAAAATTAAAGTAATTGTAAATTTTATATATATTGAAAAATAGAACCAAAAATTATTAAAATGTATGAAAAAAATATGTTTATGTCTTCCTTTTATCTATATGTATAAGCCAATATTTACTTTTCATCTTTAATTGTTGCAGTAGTAAATAGAAAAAGTGCATTTGAAAAGTGTGCGAGAAAGTGAGTGAACATAGTAACTTAAATCAAGTGTAGATAACAGGAATCTAGAATGTCGAGAGAAAGTGATAACTCAAGTAGTAAAAGTGCAAGGGAGGTTACGGCGCGAATTTTTGAAAAGTTTAAAAGTAAGGGAGAAAAGTCTTTAACATGCAAGGACTGAGAATTTAATGGAGTTAATAGAGATGTTAGCAAAGGGGTCGGATGAGGAGGTTAGAAATGTATGGAAAAGAAATAAGATAGTGGAGGAAGTACAAGATGAAAGGGATAGGGAGATTGACGAAATAAGAAGCATGATAGAAAGAGTTAAGTTAAGTTAAGAACAGGTGGAAAAAGTGTGATGTAAAACACAGAAGAGAGAAAGAAAATATGTGGAGCAGAATTAATTGTTTAGAGAAAAAAAGGTCAACGAAGAGTGGAGAGAAAGAAATATACCTTTAGGAATTCGGAAGTGAAATGGAAGGTAGAAGGAGGGCAAGGAGGAAGCGGAAAGATTATTAGTATGGATTAGAGCAAGACTTGAAATCAGGCAGATAAAAGGGGTGTAGATGGTGGAGTTAGGACATGAAGAAGAGAAGCAGGAAGAATGAGATTAAAGGGAATGTTGGAAAGGCGGATGGAAAGAATTGATGGGGATAGACGTGGAAGGAGAGAAGATAAAATTCGTTACTGGAAGGAAAAGCATGGGTTGTGAGGATGGATAGAGAATGTCTTTGGGTGAATGGAATATGGTGATGGGGGGTAGAGAATACAGTCTCCTGCATCCTCTATAGTTAAAGTAGTGAAATGGTGGTTAAAGTAAAAATGGATGATGGGGTAAGTGGCAAAGGTTGGGATAGATGAGCAATAAATATAAGGAGTGTATAAAGATTGTAAGTTATCTGGTATGTTGTGAGATGATTGAAAATGTAGAGATTATTGACGGTAAAAATGGGTAGTGAGATTTGTTTTGGAAAGTATGAATGGTTTAGGAGAGTAAATGAGGTTTTATAATAAAATGTAAAAGGTGAGTGTTAAGACGAAGCCAGTATGGCCGAAAGGAGCTAGAAACAGAAGCCCTGGCGCTGGCCGATAGGTTAGGTTATAAAGATTTTGTAATTTGGTTAATAATAAAAAAAAATGATATTTTTCGGAGTCTCGAATCCTACTTTATGTAGAAAGATGAGATGAAGCCCTATGCCGCAGTTGGCGTGGTACTTAAAGCACCTGTAATACTTCTAAAAATCATTGCTTGGAGTTGGTCCAATTTCTCTTTTACAGTAATGAGCTGAGTCCTAGTCCATCAAACAACTACCGCGTGCAGAAATTTAGATTTCAAAATTATCTAATATAGCCAATTGACTACATTAGGTCTTAATCCTTTCGATGAACCTATTGCTCTTCTACACGTCCAATAAGCAGTACAAAATCTTCCATCACAGGTACTTCATCGATTTAGAAAAAAAAAATTCTCAGGATTCACAGATAGATGTCCTGCCGTAATCAGAATGGGTTGAAGAGAGGAAGGAAGTATTAACACCAGTATCTGTCCCTTAATCCGCACTAACCCAAGAGAGACACCTACTGTTGTTATCTATCGTTTTCTCTTTCTTTCAAGCGGCCGCCTTCATAGAGATCATCCCTACTCTATTTACATTATCTCCATGGTTCATGCACGCTTCGCTCTCTAGCTGCCCTGCAGATGACTGTGCTTGTGGTGTTCGGGAATGCACCTTCAATATTAAGAAATGTGCTAATCGCATAGTTCTCTAAGTTCTCCTTCTATTCTACTTATTGCTGAATGTAGCTCTGTTTCTACGGAAAAATCTGCTTTATAGGCATCTTGACCCGGATGTAAAGGATAATTTGTTAAACATTTCTGTCTAATGAAGATATCCACCAGTTTTTCCAACGTCTTCAGTATAAAAGAAGTTAAACTGATTGAGCCGATGTCTTTGGCAGCAGTATAACCTGCTCGACCAGTCTTCAGAATAAACACAAACCTCGTCTTTTTCCAGTATTCGATAAGAGATTGGGAAATCAACCATGGAGGCCTTGAGGTCCTTATTATAGGAAGCCTATCTAGGATAACGTCCCCATATCTGTTCCCGATCTTTTGATTTCAGTCTGAATGTAATAAGCCTGTGGTCCAAAAGAGAATCTTTATCAGATACCTTCCAGCCCCGCACACCGTCCCAAACTGACTTGGAAAAGATTGTAATATCCAACACTTCCTTCCTGTTAACAGTGGCGAAAGTTGGATCATTACAACCACTTAGCACTCCTTAGTACACATCGTCGCTGTATATCAACATATTCTATACTTTTTAAATTGCCCACTCCCCAATACATACGTCACACACTATTGCATACTTCAGCGCTATTTTATCTGCAGGTTGTCATAAATAGGGATCATTATATATAAAGCTAATCTAAGTGACCCAATCAGATGATTGGATTTTATGAAAAATTTTTCTAATTGTTCAATTCTATTACTCTATTACTTTTTATAATTCTTATTAACGTCTTTAAAAAAATGAGTGTAACTTTTAGAATATTCACCGGATTGACCTGAAATTCTTATCTGGTAAATTTATTTATTCTTTATGTAAACAAAAAAACTTTACGTCTTTTTTATTTACTATATTTATAATTATATTTTGCAACAGATATTCAAAATTTTGCGTCAAAAAATCTTGCTATGATGCTGCTATTTACTGGAAAAGTTTGGTAGTAAGGATCTCAATAGTTGACCTTCCACCCCCGAGAGTAATTTATGGACGACCCCTAAATAAATAACCAAATAAAAAATTAAAATAACTAAAATAATTTGTTCAAATACAGTTTTTCTGAGTGATTCTTTTTTATAAGAAAGTTACAAAGTTTTTAAAAATTTAAAAGGTTTTAAATAAAAAAAATTTTTTTCAATTTGTTTCTTATTGAACTAATAACTTATTTAAATTATTAACTTACATAATTAATTAAAAGTAACTCAATAAAGTAATAGTCAAATCCAATGAAGGAAAGGCATAACAGCACTACATTTGTCATGATTTCAATAAAAACTAGTTTTAATGTTCTTTTAGTTCTGTCAAATCGGAAATTCTGTTGTTCTGTCGGTCTTTCGCTGACAAAAATTCAGTTATGCGAATAGGTTTTTAAATATTTTCTTCGTAAATAATCATTAAATTTCTTTGGTAACTACAGAACTATGAAAATCATAACTAAATATTCACAAATCTAATATGTTGTCTCAAATTTGATAAAAATGTCATTTATGCTGCTATGCTTATCCTCCACAGAATTTGACTTAGAACTAAATTAATTTAGATTTCTGAATTTTTAGTTATTTTTATATTCCCAATGTTTTGAACGTTCAAATGAACGAAATTAATTAGTTTCTTTTTCAAATGTTTAATTAACTTTTTTTCTTTTTATTGCAGTATGTAATTTTTGGAAATATTTATATCGAAAAAATATTTTGTTAATTTTAACGTTCACAACTTTTGGATCATGTTATATTTATCTAATTGATTAATAGAAATATTATTATTTGCATTAGTGAGTGACTTTTTGTTATCAAATTATTTATTTCTAACTAATTCAAATGTAGAGGGTTAATTTTACAAGATATCAAAGATATTAGTTGAAAAACGTTAAAAAATCGTGGACACAAAAATAAGTTTTGAAAATTACGGTGGTTTAAATGTTAATATTATAGAAAAGGGGAGAAAAAACGAATAAAATTAAAATAATATGTTAGTATAATACTAAAAAAAAAATGATGTATCGTTTTTCTAGAAGAATCCGAAAAAATTAATACTAATAAAAAAAATTATTTTATAGGCAACTGTCTATCGAGGCGGATACAACAGGTTCACGCCTTATTAAAGAGGAAGGAAGCACATCAGAGCCTTTCAGTCAAAACACATTCAGCAAATCATGACCAGAAAGAAACCCAATCAAACCCACCAACACGATGCCTGAACCTTCTAATCTGTCAATGTCACTTTTAACTGCACTTCAGACATCAAATTCAGTTCTTCAAGTGAATTTCTTCAGCGCATCAATTCTCATCTCTTACATTATGACGAACAAACACGTCGAATTAAGCCAAATTATAATGATAGTAATTCTCGATTAGATAATAGAATCACAGAAAAAGATGCGTTAAAGAGCCTCGATTAAATTCTCTTTTTTCTAAATGGATAAATCGTTCAAATAGAAATTATCAGCTCGTTTCATAAAAATGGCAGCCATGGTTGACAATATTTCTCTGGAAATAAATTAAAGGTTTAAACGTCGTGAGAGATCAACAATTTGTAACAATTCTCGAATTGTAATTTAAATATAATAGTTGTATAGTCAAATTTACAAAAGACTTGAAACTATTTTGTAGATAATCTATGGATTTTTTGTACAAAGTTGGTACGAGTCAACATATTAGTTTTTTAGTAGCCTTTTTTACTTGATTTAATTTTTTTATATATATTTTTTTTTTGGTTATTATTACCATTGCACTCGTCTTGTGGAGTAGATTTTGTGAGCCGGAACTGTGAGAGTGAGAGAGGTTAGCAAATTATGTTGGTCGATGTGGCTGCCGTTCTCAGAAAAGCGAATCTGTCTGATTTCCGTCTGAACGAGTCGCAATGTTCGCGAAAGTCAGCGCTAAACCAGAAACAGTTAGCTATTCCGACAGTTGCGTAGGAACGCTCGCAAGTTGGTTGATTTCCATGCCAAATATGTGTGTAGGTCGCGAACCAAACATGAAGTACAGTAATGTAGATTTTATTAATATAATCTAGACCGAACTACCGGATTCTGGTAAACAGGGTCTAGTCACTATTCTCGACCGGTTCGAATCAACCGATTTTACTCATATTGCTATGAATGACCTTAACACTGTATAGATAATTTCACTCCATAATTATCGAACAATCACTCTCTAGAATCCTGTATTAATCATCTTTACTTCCTAAACTGACATTTGAAAAGTCAAATAAATTTTTCTTTAAGTATTCAAGTAATTAATCAATATTTAAAGATAATTAAATTTATATTTTCATTTTCTTTTAATTTGTTATGTAAACAAAGTTAAATAGCATCGCGATTTGGAATTTAAATAAATAAAATTAGAAAATTGAATTGCGATGAAAGACAATTCTCTAATTTTCAATTTAAATATGAAATTAATGTTAAATTAGAAGCAGAACAAAAATTGGAAACAAATAAAAATATAAATTATGTATGTAAAGTCAATATGTTATAATTTAAGCCAAATTTGCAGTAGAGTTCAAAATAAAAATGTCTCTAATTAAATAACCAAAGTTCAAATCGTATCCCAATTCGTCACCATACCAAATTCAAATTCAAATTGAATTGAAAATTAAAATTAAAATTAAAATTTTTTTCATCTCAAATCAGTTATCCATCTGATAAAATTCATTAAGGCCTGTTCATAGTAAAATAAAATGATTGATAAACAAAAGAGAAATAATGAAATTAATAAAATAAATAATAATATTACGCATTAAGAAAATGATTGGATTTCGCGAATGTCAATTTAGAGGATGAAAGCGAAACACCAAAGTGATTTTTCTCTCATTTTTCTCACCATGAGATCGACGAGTGGTACAAAAAGTCTGAGCGTCGCTCTGCTTTGAGAAACCAAATCGAATGTAATTTATTTATTTCTTAGCTAGGCAGTAACGAACATGACACAAATTTATAAGACATAATTCATAAATGGATCCATTAAAGTATACGTATATAGAATCTCGCAGCTGAAGAGGGAAAGAGAGACGCTATTAATGATCGAGGTTCTAATTGAGTATGTACGTGATTGTTTACGTAACTTTATAAAAAATTAATAATAAAAAATCGATAAAAAGGTGTGTATCACTCTATCGTTATGATAAATTTTTAAAAAGAAAAAATGTCATACTTTTAATCGACGAAGAAGGAGAGAAACGCGCAAAACGGCTGAGTTCAAAATCGTAAGTAAAAAAAAAGTTGTTATTAACATCCATCATTTTTTTGAACAATGTCGATAAATAAGCGAACAAACGGATTTGAAAGAAATAAAATGAAAAAAAGTTAGGTACGCACATTTAGCCGGAATGAGTGATATTCGTTAAATTTATAGTTTATAAATAAAAATAAGTCTGTGCGCGTGTTGAAAGTATCAGTGAATCGAAGAGTCGAATTAGCCAAATATGACAAAGATGTTAGCAGTACGTTATGGCCAGAGCCGTTCGTTACGTTTTAATCTAATCTAGATTGGCTTTAGGCTAGAAAAAAGCTCCACATTACGAGATAAATGAATAAAATTTTAAGAAAGACCGCCAGATTGTAAATATATCCAGTGTCAAGCACAAATCGCGAAAAAAAGCGAAATTGTCATGGGGTGGGGAGGGGGGATAGGGAGAAACAAATTTAGAAGGAGCTAAACTCTGACATACTCACATATATTGATAATTTAAAGACCGTAGTTTAACTTACATTTAATAATGCGAATGTATCTCTGTTACAAAAAGAGTCAGTCACTAATGTTACTCTCTCGCGATCGCAAAGACACTTTTGAAAAAGAAAAAAAAACGTACTCTGGTGCTAGAATTACAAAATGACCGAAAATCTGTGTAAAAGCATATAAAAAGATTGAAAAGATTCGATTTTGAAATATTGTAGATTTAATATAGCTTTGCTGGGCGATTGCGAGAGACTTAGAAAATCGCGATTAGCCCTTACCTCCTGTATATTATAAAATGTAATTACAATTTGTACTACTCATTACTCGATCATATTTGTCGGTAGGCTATTAAAATTTAGCGTATAGTATAAGACAAGCTCAAATAAGGCAATTAAACGCCCCCTGCAGAGCTATTTTTATTGTTATATTGTCACGTGCACAAGGTTTTTGAGAATCTTTTTTGTTGAGAGTCATCTTACGACTGGCCTACACTGTTGTTTCTGTAGATATTCATGACAACTTCCTTTTTATATCCATTTTCATCATTGTGTAAAATAACAATTTTTTGTCCAAACTCTTTATATGAAACAAACGATTATTAATTCTCCCCCTTAAAAACACGTAAAAATCTAGAAAAATTGTCTAAAGTCGTCTGCTTATTAAATTTTCGTACTAAATATAAATTCATAGGAATTTGAATATAAAACGAAATTCAAATCCAACTTTAATTTGAGAATAAAATTAAAGTAAGAAAGGAAATTAAATTTGAATTGCAATTCGGAAACTGTCAACTATTAAGTTAATTTTTTTCTCAATTTAGTATTATATTATTATAAATAATAATCTGTTCATAAATATGTTCATATTTTAAAAAATAATCGGAAAATAATGTTGAAATAGATTTACAGTATTTTTTAAAATAAATTTTTGCTATAAATGTGCAAACGATTTTTTATGATTTTTATGGATTTAAGGTTTCGTGAGATATTTGTGAATATTAAATTCATGTTTTTTGATTTTGATAAAGACAATTGTTTATAAGTCGAGAGATGAAAGTCGATTTTCGAAATGCAGGGGACGATAATTGCACAAAATAATTTTGATCCTCCTACTATCGATGGTGGTTTCACATCGTAAAAGTCTATACAATTACAATAGCAATATACAATGTAAAATATTCAATGATACGCACCTTATAATATACGATAATGAAATTTTTAAAGAATTAGGTGAATACATAACTACGTAATGATACATCTTTCGAACAACATATCTTAGCATACGAGACAATTTGCTGCTCAAACCTTTATTTAGAAAAACTCAACTGTCCAATATTTAAAATCATTTTAAAACTGCGTTTTATATAAACTATTTGTGGGAATAAAATTTCTTGTCGATAAGCGTCTCTGCTTTAGTATTTATTTTTCGCAGCAAATTTATCGCTCTCGCTATTTCGAGAAAAATCTCATGCTTTAGAGAAGGATAAGAAAACGATTGACGAGAACATCTATTTTTTCAAATAGATGCTTGCAAAAGAAAATATGACTTCCAAAGAAATGATCACTTAAGAGTTGGGCAGCATCTTGTTGTGTTTTGAACTATTAAATTAAAAAGAGATGTTCCATGACATTAGAGTGTTACATTGTAGAATATGTGCGTGTGTAATGTATTGAGTGAGAAAACAGTTAAGAACGAATGTATGAACCAAAAGTACAGTCTCTAATCTTAAAATAGCATTGAAGACAAAAGTAACAGCTATGCCATTGTTTTTGCTTCTTGCAGTGTAAATGAATGCAAATGAACAAAACTATTTAAAAATTGGATAAAAATAAACTCCAGTTGTGTATTCACGGTGAACGCCTGTTAACGAGTCTATGTAATAAATCTGAAATAGATATGCTATGTCATCAAAGAATTGCACAAGAGGAATGTTTGATTAATAAATGAAAAATAAGAAGGTGAATATTGTACGAACCGAAATTTTGTTGCAAGTACTGACAGGAATGTGAGGTGCCGCCGGGAACACCTTTATCAATATCTGATTTGATGATATTCTGTAAGTCTGGACCAGTTGTTAGGTTCTTATTACATACTCCCATAGTGAGTTCTTATGGCGTATTTTCTCTGTATATTGTCAATGTTTATTATTAAATATTTTTCAAATAACTCAGATGTTTTCATTATCTCTGAAAAAATCTTAATTACTCTATTTTTCTTTATTTTATTCTCATGTTAGGAATATAAAATGGAAAATCTGTCTGTGGACGAGCGCAACAAATATAAATAAATAAAAGTCGATTAAAGGATTATTAATATACTAGCAAAGATTATTATTCCTGCACAATTTCAATCATTTTTTATTTTAAACAATTTTTATCTTTAAAAAAAAATTATTATTTTTAATGTTAAGAATATTTTTGGGAGAATTATATCTTAAAAAGAGTTATTACTGTTTAACTTTTCTTTGTGCAGGGCAAGCATATGATAAAGGCACCAGCCAAAAAATATATTTAACAAAGTTCATCCAATATTAATTATTTTCAAATGCAATTCCTGAAATTGTATCTAATAATGTTTTTGATAGTAAATTTGGTAAAGAATGCGCAGACAATGATACAAATTTCATAAACAAAATAATATTCAAAATTCTAATCAAACAGTTATTAAAATCTATTTTACAAATACAAAAAAAAAATTTTTAGCTGGTTTCAATTAACTTTTTTTAAAATTATTTTAAAATAAAAAATTTTTAATGTATATTTTTAATTATTAAAGAATATTCATTTTACAGATGAAATTATTTGGTTCAATTTTATTATTCTTTATCAAATCTATAACATTAAATAAAAATTTCATCGAATTGAACGTTCAAAACATTTAAAAAGAAAAATAATATATAATAAAAAAATAAGAAAACCAACCAACCAATAAGCAACCAAACAGAACTAACTTCAATCTGCGAACAGACATCGGATTTTTACAACGATTATTAATATAGAAGATTTTATTTAAATATATTTAATATAGCCTTGCCCCCCAGAAAAAATTCGTTCCTACGCGCCTGTGAAAGGCATGCAAGGGGTGTTTGTACATGCCAGGTTGGTTTGCGAAGATGGGGAGGCTGGAAGGAGAAGATCTTCTGAATTAGTTGGTAAGGTAGGTATGGCGTTGCTGGAGAGATCTCCGCCAAGTGATCGCAGAGGGCAGCAGTAGGTGGTTAGAATGAAGACTGATTTAAAAATACAGTCTAGGTTGTCTAGACTTCTAACTGTCGCACATGCGAAATTTCATAGATTCAAATTATACATAAGGCATTCAATAGTAAATAAATGTCATGTTTTTAAAATTATCTTACTCGATGATTTACATCTTCAGAGCCATTTTTTTATATTTTGTCTTCATGAAAAACGTTCAGCGATTGATAGGAGAAAACTTTTTAAGTATACTGTACTAAGAAAGAAAGCGATACCAGCGTATTCTGTCTCTCTAGTAGACAGCTCAAAGAAATTGAGCGCCTGTTCCATTGATGTATAAATATTTCAGTGGCAAATACATTTAGAAGTCTTTATACGATTCTAATTAAGAAATTAATTAATCTTATAGGTTTTACTGATAAATAATAAATAAAAACATTAAATCATTTCTATGTTATTATAACAGTATGTATGTGAAATTGGAAAACATGAAATTAAATTTTTCATATTTATTTCAACATTTATGAATATGAGTTTAGTTTGAACCTTATTTCGAGTTCCAGGACAAAATCAAATAAATGGGAGTTTAAGTGATAGCGAATTCATGATCAAATGCAAATTTACTGTGGCATGTGGATGAGTTTATTCAGAGGATCTATTTAGTTGAACAAATGTATATAGGGAGACTAGTATAATATGTGTTCTGTAGGTTGTAGGATAATCATCTTTTTACACAGATTATGGGGTGCCTGAATCTTAATATGGTGTTTTTTGGTTTTATTATTTAACGGCTTTCTAATGAAGATGGTTTCACATTGCAAAATTTAACGCACACGACCCTTATATTTTGAACACAATGCAGATTTAGGCTAATTTTTATACGTACAATACCCAGCTATTATACTTAGAGGATTATAATTTAAAAATTTATTAAATTTTATTTGTATTTAAAATTTTCTCTTTGTTATTTACAATTTGCAAATTGAAATTAACGGATCCAAAAATTTAATAGTAAAAAATTTGAAAAATCAATAAGTATATGGAAGAAAATATAAAACTTTTACTATTTACAAAGTAAAACTGTGGAACTGTATACGAAATTTCGGCGCATTTCTATCAATTTTTACTATTTCCGGAGTATATTTTATTCCTACGTTCAAAGTGAATTTGACTAAAATTTATTTTCAAAATAGAAAACTCTGGGAAATAGTAAAAAGTGACAGAAATGCGCAGAAATTTCGGACAGTTCCAGTTTTACTTTGTAAATACATATAGTAAAAGTTATTTTATATTTTTTTTCGTGTAACTGATTACACTCAACTCAGATAGCACGCAATCTTGCAACAAGCTTGCAGAAAAATCGAACTGAAATATTTTAAAAACCTAATTTTTCAGAATTTTAAATTATAAATTTTTTGAAAATTCAATTTTTTTAAAAAATTTTAAATTAAAATCTTTAAAATTCACCAAATGAATTCTAAGCGTTTTATTATGACAAACCAAATATTTATTTGAATCGATAAAATTTTTTTTTTGTTTCAAATAAAATGGGTGAATTTAACTGTTTGGTTAAGTGAAATAAAAACGTTTTCCCCGAGTGTATCATTTACAGACACAAATGTACTGAAATATTTTTAAGGAGGAATGATGCGCGTTGACATAACCTCAAAACCATAAAACTATTTTTAACGTTTTTAATACAAAAATAAATACAATTAAAATTAGTTTTAAATAATTTAGAAGATCTAGTTATACACTTTTTAGAAAACATTATCTTGATGTAAAATATTTTGCCGATAACGATATTTTTTACATTTTGAATAATTTTTTTCAGTTTAGAAGAAAATTGCAATTTTTATTCAATTTTGTATAAATGTGACGCTCCACGAAAGAAGGGACCTATCGTGACAACAATTTATAGGTTATATTTAGAAAAGTTTTTGCTTGATTTAAGATTCATTTTTAATTATCTGTAGTCAAAAGCAGTTTTTATTAATTATTAAGTATATAAAATAGTTAATAAAAACTGCTTTTGACTACAGATAATTAAAAATGAATCTTAAATCAAGCAAAAACTTTTCTAAATATAACCTATAAATTGTTGTCACGATAGGTCCCTTCTTTCGTGGAGCATCACAAATAGTGGCTTATTTTACTCATTGAAACATTCTCGCTAATATCGCTAATATTTTATTATTGTTAAAAATATTTTGTTCAAAAATTATAAACAGTACAAATTTTATTCATTAAATAATTTTTGAAAATAATATTTTTAACAATAATAAAATATTAGCAATATTATCGAGAATGTTTCAATGAGTAAAATAAGCCACTATTTATAAAAATTGAATAAAAATTGAAATTTTCGTCTAAGCTGAAAAAAATTATTCAAAATGTTAAAAAAACCGTTACTGACAAAATATTTTAACTCAAGATAATTTTTTCTAAAAAGTGTACAACTAGATCTTCGAAATTATTTAAAACTAATTTTAATTGTATTTATTTTTGTATTAAAAACGTTAAAAATAGTTTTATGGTTTTGAGGTTATGTCAACGTGTATCATTCCTCCTTAATGAATTTGATCTACCAAAAGTATAAATTTATTTATTCTGAAAATGAGAATGTAAATTTTGTTGCATTCTAAATTCTCTTTAAAGTAAATTCTCACCATTGATTCTTGAGTTGTTGTATATGTGCAATCTTAAAATATATATATATTTTGACGACGATATCGATTTTCTAACAAAACATTGAAATAATATATGCATATGCCCACAGTGTATCCCATATCTTCCATATTAAACATACACACGTTAAGAAAAAAAAGAAGGTACAAGTGGCGCCATGGAAACGCATCTACGAAAGGTGTTTACTCAGGAGTTTTCGAGCGAAGCAATATACGAGACGAGGACGAGGGTTCAAGCGGATAGCGGACTCAACTGTAATTCGAGGTCGCTCGAGTTGATGTCGAGTGCCGTGTTGGAAAAAGTTGGTCGACATTAGGAGTCACAAGATGATGAGACGCATCTGCGGTGGCGCCACAGTGATTTGTTTGTTTTACTTTCGGTTGGCTCGACTAATCACACCATCCCTCAACTTCTAACCGGTGGTTAATGAGGTCGTTAACGAGGGTTTCACTAATTCCCACTGTTTAAAGCTTTTCAACAAAACCAGAAGTTGTGTGTGTTCTCACTGAAGAAAAAATTATGTTTTACCATAGAACGAGCCTTAAGGTGTTAATGTTTATAAACGATCGTGAAACACTCGTTAGTAATGTCGCACTATAAACTTAATTTTAAACGCCGACTCGAAATCTATATATTTTTGAAAGTATTGAATTTCCTGGAAGAAGCTTCTGAAATTTGATATCACTCGCGGTGTATATTCTTGCAACGTTTTTCGCGATGTGTTCATCTACCTATTCGCATTAACCGTAAAAATCGTTGGATATTAGGACATACTCAGAATCAAAACGCAAACGCCTGATGGTAGTATTATTTTTCCGTAGCATCGTACCTCCTTTCGGCCAAATTGGCTCCAACTGAATCTCAAATTTCGGTCACTTGACACCATATCCTCTATACTCGATTGCCTAAAGAAGTCTATATAACATACACCATTGAGTGAGATCTGAGATCGCTATAATCGAGAAACCGTGGGGTCTCTGACCGCCGCCATATTCAGACATCATCATATATACAAAATCTATATAGCATTATGGAGAAAGAAACTGTGTTAGAAATATACGGTGTAATTTAATAGTCCTCCCATTTGCAGATCATACTTCATTACAAAGGCTGATCACCACATAACACGCAATCATGATCCACGTCAAACAATCTAAAGATCATACAAATCTACCTTTCTCCCCCTCTATATTTTATTTACCAATATACCTCTTCAAATCATTTAATTCTTTTAGGTTATGAAATTTTTTTCCACAATTACATAAAAATTTTCTAGGTCGCATGATAATTACCCAAATTTCAATTTTATAATTCCCATCATTTTATCGAAATTCTTATTGTTGAATTATTGTTTTTGACATAAGTTTCATATTATGAAAAATCATTCAATATAAATTTCATTTCATGAAATTTTATCTGTCATAAATTTTATTTTTTTAAATTTCATTTGTCATAATTTTCATTTATACGAATATTTAAATGCTATAAGACGCATTTACTTGAATGGCCATTTGACATAACCTGTAAATCTTCGAAATGTCAGATTTCAGAAATTTCATTTATATGTATAAATTTTATTTCTCATAATTTTCATTTATTCGAATAATTATATAACATAAAATTTACTTATCCAAAATTCCATTTGACATAACTTTCAAATCTTTGAATTATTTTATAATCTTATAATCAAAGTCACAGAAATTTCATTTGTCTGAAAATATTACATAGATGGGAAACAAATATTTGAAAATTTCATTGTTAGGGTGCATTTACACGTCTGTAAGTAGAAAAAAAATTTACCGAAAAATGTTAAAATCGCGTTCACACTCAGCTGTAAAGGTGTTTTTGCAATAGGTTAAAAATGCATTTGTTTTGTTTGTTTCAAAGTAATTACATATTCTGCATATAAATTTACTTTAAATCATTGAATTCAAAGCAAATTATATGCAGAATATGCAATTACTTTGAAACAAACAAAACAAATGCATTTTTAAGCTATTGCAGAAACACCTTTACAGCTGAGTGTGAACGCGATTTTAACATTTTTCGGTATATTTTTTTCTACCAACAGTGGTGAAAATGCACCCTTATTTTCAGACAAATGAAATTTCTGTGACTTGGATTATAGAGAGGTTATAAAATAATTCGATGATTTCAAAGTTATGTCAAATGGTACTTCGGGTAAATGCGTTTTATATCGCGTTTAAATATTCGTATAAATTAAAATTATGACAAATAAAATTTCGAGAACTGAAATTTCTTGAACATGATGTTTCGAAGATTTTCTCTTATGTTATAATAATAAATTTTACTATATGAAATACAAAGCTTCCTCCACTGGGAAGTAAAAATGGAACAATTAAATGAAAAGCATCAATAATTAATATTTACATGCAATTATAAGTGTAAAAATTTAGGATATAGTTATCTTGTATATACTTCCAGTACTCTTTCTCACAAAGAAAAAAACGACAATATATAAACCTCTACATATACAGATGAGAAGATATATAGTGTCAGAATAGAGTGTATTGTCGAATCATAATAGTCTCTGCTTTTCCGATATAGAGTATTATGCCAAGGTGTGAACCATTGGAACTCAAATAAGTTATAGTTGAAGCACAAAAGTAAAGTTCGAGAACAAGCCGCTTACGATCAATCCAGATCTACCGATATCCTTTTTGTTGTCCAAAAGTGTCGGGCTCACAATACCAAATCAGGAGAATATGCTTTTTAAATACCCAGCACCAGTAGTGAGGCGCTATACGTTTCTGCAGATTTTTCTTTCGTCCCTTCTGATGTATTCTCATGGGTATACATATACATATTGCAATAAGTTTCTGTATTTTTAAACAAGGCACGTTCTACTTTTGCCTATATATAAATGTATTTTAGGGTGGGCCAAAAATTTTTCATATCCAATTAACCTTTTTAAGGATGAGTAGCCAATGTATATAAAAATTCAATTTCGTATTTTACAATAATTTAATTAAATTTATTTGATTCAAATAAATCTTATTTGAGGCAATTAAATAGTATTTGACTCAAATATAGAAATTATTGATTCAATTATAATTTATTTGATTTAAATAAAAATTATTTGGTTCAAGTAAATATTTATTTGATAATAGACAAGTAATTCATTATATGAATTAAATAAATTTTTTTTTCAGTGTAGGTTATGTTTAGAAAAGTGTTTGCTTGATTTAAAATTCATTTTTAATTACCTAATGTCAAAAACAGTTTTTATTAACTATATTTTATATACTAAATAATTAATAAAAAATAGTTTTTGATGACATCAAATAATTAAAAAAGAGTCTTAAATCAAGCAAAAACTTTCCTAAACATATATAACTTATTATAATTCGTTGCCGCGTTAGGGGTCTTTCAGCGTCGAGTGTCACATATCTGCTGTCCAAAGTAAAAATCGCATTTGCCATAAGAGCGAAAGTCGAATAACAAGGCTAAGGAACGCTCGCCCTTATGGCAAATGCGACTTACTAGGTTTTTACTTTGG
>JUFY01032519.1:5164-18606 GCA_001855655.1 Leptopilina clavipes
AAAAAAAAAAAAAAAAAAAAGCCAATTTCTGTAAAAGTCTTACATTTTACTTTATATTTTTCTTTTGATAACAAGCATTTAAAATATTTCTTTAAATATTCTTTCTTTAAATTTAACTAATTAATTAATTAGAATGGAAAATATTAAAAATATTTGTAATCAAAGGAAAAATATAGTATCTTTTTTAATACAGCCAAAAAAACAACCGATCGAAAGATTGAGGCGCAAATTTCAAAAAATTAAACTATCAAAAAATATCATTGGTCAATTTTAAAATTCTCGACGAATTGTATGTGCAAAATTAAACTTACAACAATTGTCTTTCATTTTTATATTCTGTTACGTCCGAAAACTCAACATAATTATTTATTTAAAACTTTTTTCACAAAGTCAGGAATCTTTTAAATTGGTTTTGTTCTAATTTTGAGTTAAATAGTTAAAATGTAACGACATTGTAAATGTATCGCGTGCTTAGAAAAAAAAATACTAAAAAAGGGACATATGACAAGCGTCGTAATGTGACTCAAATAAGGTTCAAGTGTACTTTTAGAAAGTTCCCTTCCTAGGTACTTAATTGAATCACGTAATACTCTTAGTGCGGCTTCATACAGTGACATGCTTTTACCATTACTCAGAGCCTTCGCCTGTCCTTGTTTAGTTCGTCCTGGGAAGTCTGCAACTGAGTCTTTACCGGCTTTCCAAAAAGAGTACATTTCAAGACACTAATTCAACAGAAATAGTCAGGAGTTGTTTTCCAATATTTTATTTAGAAATCAGAGAAAGACAAACGCAACTTTGATGAGATTATTACACGAAAACTTTTTTTAATAATAATAATAATAATAATAATAACTTTTTTTCATATTTAATAGAAAAACGAACAGTGTTTAAATACCATATTAAGAAAATTAATAGAATCGAAAATTATTAAGTCAATATTTTGCAAATAACCACTTAATGTCGAGGGGCAGAAGTTGCACAAATTTTTACTTCTTTTTTGCAGAAAATGCGAAAGCAGCCAAGTTTTTGTTAAGGATCATCATACACATTGCATAGACACTTGTCGATCCGTAACTATGTGTGGTGAAGTAGTTGTACCTGACGAACATCTTGACGTAAGTTCTTACCTAATTTTTCACTCAAGTTCTTTTTATTCTACACTATTATTTATACAATCTTCCTGTGAGTGAATATTAAGTGCAATGAAAAAAATATTTATTCGATTCAAATTTCAATCGATAAAAATTTTAATTCAATTTCTAAGTGATTCAATCAATCCTAATTTTTATTGAAGATTAATCGATTAAAATTTCAAATTATCCAAATTTTGGACTAGAAAGAAAATTTAATTATATATTATTATATTTTCCCCTGATTAATTTTATTTGACATGTCTTGTTTTTGATTGCAGGTTTGTAGAACGTGTAACGCCACCGGACATAAGTGCGGAGTGGCTGAAGGAAGCGTTGCTGGAGAAGGGATCAATGATGCTGACTTTATATTTTATGTTTCGGCAATGCAAACCGAACGTTGTAATAAAGGAATGACAGTCGCTTATGCCGCTCATTGCCAACAGGAAGCTGCTCTAGATCGGTAGAATATTTTTTTTTCACAGAATTTACTCACACGATTCAGAAATTATTTTCTTCCTTATTTGTTATAAAGTTGTAAAAAAAAGAAGAAATAAAATTTCTTATTTTTTTCTGTTAATAGACCCATTGCTGGACATGCTAACCTGTGTCCTGGTAGTATAAGCGTGAAACCTCAAGAATTAGAAACATTACTCAGTACAGTAAAGCATGAAATTTTACATGCTCTGGGCTTTTCAGTGAGTCTGTATGCTTTCTATCGGGATGAAAATGGAAATCCCAGGACACCAAGAAGAAGTGAAACTGGAAAACCTCCACTTAATGAAAAGTAGGTTTTACTATATTTTTCCAATGAAAAAATTAATTTATCGGGAGATTTAATTTTTTTCAACTTTTTGTTTTCATATATATTAAAATCTTATTTTTTAATTTTAATTCACATTTTTTTCTTTATATTAAAATGTCTTAATTAAAAATTGGAAAATTCTTTTGGTACTTTTATTAAAAACTTTCAAAGAACCTTTATAATATTAATAAAACGTTCAAGTCAACGAGCAATTAGTTTCTAATTCTAATTACTTTCTTTTGAACAATTAATTAATGTATATTTTACAGTAAAATGTATTTCATATTTTTCATAATTTATTAAATATTCAAAAAATGAATTTATATTAACTTGTTTTTATTTTTAAAAAAGTTATTATTATAGTTTATCAGGAGTTTCGTCTGACTTAAAATTACTCTTACTACTGATTCCATACGGCAATGTCTGACTAAAACTTTCTTTTACTACTGAAAGTAAAGTAAAGTAAATTTATTGTAAAAGATTTTTTTTATTTTTTTTAATATTAAAATCAAGAAAAAAAATGCTTTAT
This sequence comes from Leptopilina clavipes, assembly GCA_001855655.1. Taxonomy (NCBI): domain Eukaryota; kingdom Metazoa; phylum Arthropoda; class Insecta; order Hymenoptera; family Figitidae; genus Leptopilina; species Leptopilina clavipes. The sequence goes on from JUFY01032519.1 coordinate 7,629, forward strand.
TTACTTTGTGAATTAGATTATTATTTATGAATTTATTAATTTATAGATTACAAACTCATCAATGGAGTGAAAATACAATCAAGACGGTGATCAGACGGAACTGGCAAGTTCGTGGCACTACTGTGGAAAGGCCTATGCAAATGATAGTAACACCCCGTGTTCAAGAGGAAGTTCAAGCACATTTTAATTGCAAAATGTTGGAGGGAGCGGAATTAGAGGATCAAGGCGAGGATGGAACAGCTTTAACTCATTGGGAGAAACGAGTTTTTGAGGTATAATTTCATTTACACGATAAATTAAAATTTTTTTAATATGAAACAAATTTAAAAAAAATGATAATTTAATTTTTTGCATGTAAAAAAGAAGTAAAATGATTTTGAATTTAGAACGAAGCCATGACGGGAACGCACACACAAAATCCCGTGTATTCGAGGATAACTCTTGCACTTATGGAAGACACTGGATGGTATAGCGCAAATTATTCAATGGCTCAAGAACTTGGCTGGGGTAAAAATTTGGGATGCGATTTTGCAATGAAGTCATGTAAAGAATGGATTTCGACAAGATCATCTCGATTCTCGTCAGTATTAAAATTAATATATTTAAATTTTAAAACCTAATGCACATTATTTTCGTTTAATGATCGAAAATTGTATATTTAATGGTCGTAAATTGATCCTTTAGAGAATATTTATCATTAATTCTGCCCGTGTTATATTCAATTACGAATCTATATCGAGAGTAAATTATAGGTACGCAAAGTGAAAATTCCACTATATTAATGACGAAACAAAATATCCCTACAAAGTAATTTTAAAGCACATTTATGCCAATTGGATAAGTTACCTAGAATTTAAATTTTCTTTAAAGTTTGAAATTAGATTTAATTTTTCAACTGTAATACAAACCGCTTGGTAAAAGAAATTTTCTGTTTTTTTTGTTGTATATTTCTGAAATATATTTTATCTTTTGTAAAATGTAACTTTTAAAAAGTTGAATATTCAATTAGGAAAGTAATAATATTTTCTATTAATATGCTACCTGTTTGAAATGGCAGGGAACAAAAGTAAGTTGAGAAAATATTTAATTCGGAATGATAGTAACAAATCGAACACGATTGTTTGTATATTGATTATTAATAAATTTTCAGAGGCAAGTTGATTCATCCCTTTTGTAATAAAGTGAAACAAGATCCACTACAAACGGAATGTACTGATGATCGTAATTCTGTAGCTTTGTGTAATTTGGTAGAACATCCTCAACCACTTCCAAGAAAATATCAGGTACACTGCCTTGATACTTATCATTTAATTTTATTATAAAAATTAAAAACGTGTGTTTATGTAAATCTCTTTGAAATTTGGAATTAAATAAACTAATTCGTTTTATAATTACACATAAATATTATAAAAATATAATTGAAGAATATTTCTGTTTTAGAATTTTGATTCGATTCCGTACGTTCCTTCGGGAAAGGAAAAGTTTTACGGTGGTTCGGTATCTCTAGCGGATTATTGTCCTTATATTCAAGAATTTACCTGGCGGGCCAGGAATATCGTCGTAAGGGGCTCACATTGTTTGTATGAGGAAAACAATCCACGTGAGTAGAAAATTCAAGTGTAATAAATATAAATACAACCCTCGGATATTATGACTTTTCGATTTATTTTCAAAAATTGCGACTTTTTTGTATTTTTAATCGACTAAAGCGACTTTTTTTTATCTCTTAAAGCCGATCCGAGGCCTGTAAAATAAAATAAATCACTATTTTTACTTTAAATTGGAAAATCGGTTCTAAAACATTTTTCCGAGATGAATTCAACTGTAAAGAATTGAATTTGTGCAATGAGTTATGTTAATGGTAACATTTTCTCTGCTTGGTTTCATTTAGTTCCTGAAAAGAATTTCGCTTTGGAAAAATATGGAGCACATTCTAGATGTTTCGATCATACAAATCAAATGTGGGTAGAAAGAACTTGTAAGCAAGCTAGAGAATGGCAACACTGGGGTTCTGGTTGTTATCAATATAAATGTGAAACAGGAAGGCTTCACATAATAGTAAGCACATTCCCATTAAATTAATCGACTAGCATTTTAGTTTATAAATTTCTTTTTTATTTTCCGTTTTTTATATTTTGTACTTTTAGAGAATTATTTACTCGTATGATTTTTTTTTTAAATAATATTTTTAAAGCAATAAAGAAATATTTCAATTTAAATGAATATTTTTTTCAGGTTGCAAATTATACCTACACCTGCTATCACGCAGGACAAGAAATTGCAATCAGAATTATGCAAAATGAATGGTTGCACAAAGGCGCCCTTAAGTGTCCACCTTGTAAGGATATTTGTCAGGTAAAGAAAATTTAGTAGAAAAAATGAAAAAGAAAACTAGAAAACAATTATATTGATTTAAAATAAAAATTACTTGTTTCTTTTTTTTTTTAAATAAAATTAATTATTTAGGCGGAATTAAAAGCACAAGGAGAATGGTGCAAACCAGGGGATGAACATCCTCCTGCAACATTTTATCCCAGGGATGATCTGCACTGCGGATCTTCTAAAATCATCAGTCTGAATATATTTGTATATATTGTCAATATTTTCCTACTGATCACCAGATGATCTAATGTAAATTATAGTTTATGTTAATTGTTTTAAAAATCAATTTTTAAATGTAGATCGACGTATTAACATTGTATTTTCACCAAGAAACGTATCAAGCGAGCTTCAGTCTAAATGCTCCATGTAAAAAGAATTATTTCTTACAGTTCATTATTATTATCATTATTAATCATTTGATCAATACCAATGAGCTTTCAAAAATAATTCATTTTTGTTAATTAATCTTAAACGTCTCAAGCGAGCTTCGATCTAAATGCTCCATGCAAATTGAATTATTTTTTAAAGTTCATTAATATTATTGAACAAGCACTAGACTTGAACAATAATAATAATTCATAATAATAATAATAATTACACGTTGCGAAGAAGCAGACTTCACGTTGATAGAAGAAACTTTATTGAGAGTTTTGATTAAACATTGTGATTTATGAATGATACTATAATGAACAAAGTTATTCATTGTATAGATCTTTTTATTTGTTATTGTGAACATATTAACTGAGAGAGAAATTACAAAATGACTGGTTAATTTTCTTTTTTTCATCTTTTTTTTAAATTGCTATCAGTATTTAACAAGTAACATTCCTTTAAAACTTGACTAAAGTATTACTTTATTTAATAATAAATTTTATTTTCAATTTTATATGGTTTGTAATTTATTTTTAAGACTTGACATGTTTGATTAATTCAGTGGAAATATTTTATTGTCAAGAAACAACCATTTTTAGTCTCGTAGTTCAATGTATAGAGAATAATTTTATTTAAAACTATCGAATTGCTTGATATATTTAATTAATATTAACGCAAAGTATTTAAAAACAAAAATCGAAATTTTTCCTACCATTTAAATAGAGAAATAAAATAGTTAAACATTTTTAATTATATTAACGACGAACAATGATTAGAAATGTAAGAAAGAAAAACTTATAATACATATCTAGTGGTTTCTAAGCTGTAGCGAAAAGTTAAGAATTGAATAATCATCCAGTTTAGAAAAATATTGTTTTTAAATTTGTTTACTTCTCTTTCTAATTATTAGAAAATAATTTTGATGATTTAAAAAATTTAAAATTATATTACGCCTGTTGTCGAAAATAGTTATTGTTAAAATGAAAAGTGATGCTGAACTCAAATGTAAATATTTTAAATGCATTACTTTCTACATAAATACAAATAAAATAATTATTATAAAAATTATTTTTAAAAAATTCAAATAAAATATTTAATTTTTGCTTATGTGTAAAAATTCTTTTCGCTAAAGCTTTTGGAATTGTTTAAATTAAGATATTTGTAAAAAGTACAAAAAGCTTCTTGTTAAGAAACTTTTTATAGGAAGTCCTTCTCTAATTTGTATATAATAATAATTAATTATTATTATTAATAATAATAATCTCACTTAATAATTTAAGTGAGATAAATGATACTTTTTTTCCAGAATGTGAGAGATTAAAATGTGAAAATATGAACGCGTATATATACTACATAAATTTAATTCGTAATAAAGTTTATTAAAAGTTTTGAATGCTATCATCATCTTTGGAAACAAATCTCGTTATATGTATTATTGTAATTAATATAATTGCAATTATTAAAAATCGCGTTTACATTATATTCAAGTCATTAAGTAGTATGAGAATTTTTTAAAGTGAGAATGGTAATATCAGTTAGGACTTTAAGGTAAATAAAAACATTGTGAAAAAAAACTTTAAATCTTTAACACTCTGTTAGAAAAATTATGCCAATTAGTTCTTTAAAGTATTTTTTCATAAAGTTAATTTTGTTAATTACTTCGTGTTCACTTTCTAAATTTTACTCTTAGATTAAAAAACAACTTGTGCGTTGATTTTTAAAATTTAAAGATTTATCCTATATTTACAATTAAAATTGCGAACCTGAATTGCGGATTGTTTTAGAATTATATTGTTCCAATAGAATTGAGATTTTAACAGAATTTGATAATTCCAGATTCTATCCAATAAATTTTTATTCTTGCAGTATTGTGACAAATTTTATCTGGAACAGTTTCCATCTAATATTGTGTAAAATTTCATATCACCTTTCCGCAGTGAGGGATTACGAATATTTGCTTTTCCGAAAAAAAGAGTATTATCTACTTTGTAAAAACATGCGCATTTATTTTGTATTCCAATTACTGAAAGTTAATAAACAAAATTATATACATCAATGAAGAAGCATTGAATATTCATTTATTTTTTCAATGCTAAAAAATAGCTGTCAATGTAAAATTAAGAATATGTATAAAATACTTCTCTTTCTCTTTCTATTTCTCTACTATTTATGTTCTGTTGTAAATTTATTCATCTTTTGTTCTTTTACCATTTTTATTGATTTAATTTTAATTTAAATGCAACAAAATTAAAAATTTTCCTGACAAGGTAAAGTAATTTGGTAAATTTTTATGAATCAATTATTTTAATAATCCATGATTACATTTCTTTAAACAACTTACAATTTTTGTGTTATAAAGTTAAACATGACAAGTTTTTTTCTTTATTATCCAACGTAAACTTATACTTTAATTTACGTGCGACGTCTTTTTTTCTAAATGATTATACGCTATGTGTATATAAATAATGTTGGAACACAGAATTTTTTTCATAAATCTTGAAGTCTTGTAAACTTTCAGATGAATAAAACTTTTTTACTTTAGAATACAACATGGATTTTTGTTTACAATTTAGATAAAATTACATTTTTATTACATACTTATTTAATTATGTGAGTTTAATATATGTTTTTTTTACATATTTTTCAAAACTTTACGACATATTTGTAATTTCTATTGTATTTAAATTCAATATACAAATCTGCGTTTCTAATTTAGTAATTACAAATATTATAATTATATTTGTGCTGCGCATTATCAAGATATTTAATCTAATAGGTACTTTTATAATTTAATAATTTTCTTTTTGTTAAGAATGAAACAATTCTATTCCATAATTTTCAATGAATTCTATATATATAATACAATGAAAGTAAAAATTCTTGAGTCGTCGATTGTTCTCTCTATTTTTTCTAAAATAAGAAACCTTATTAGCGTTTATATTAAATTTAAACAAAATGTTTAATTCTCGCTATTAATTATATACATATTATAAAATATAATTTGTATAATATAAAAATTTTACATTTAATTAAATCGTTATTATGAAACTAAAAAATTTTTTATTTTGGATTTTCTTCTTAAACTATTTATCATGTAATAATAATTAAATTTTTATTATATATTATGATAATTGAAGCCCTGTGCGTTTAAGTAAATTTTGTTAATTATATATTTTATTAACTTTCATTCTGCGCAAAAATTGTCCTTATTAGTGGGCAGTGAAAACGATTTCAAACACTTCTGTACAACATTTCATCTCATTCAAATTTATATAATACTTATTAACAGTTTTTAGCGAAACTGCATTTTTATATATTTTATTCTAGAACTATATAAAATTAATAAATTTATTTTTTAGTATTATAAGGCTCTCTTTTACAAAAAGAGATCTTAAATTATATATTTTAAAATTAAAGAATTATAAATTTTAAACTGTCGTTTATTTTAATGCAAGCATTTGTAATTAATTTTTTAATTAATATTAAACGAATATTTAAATTATACTTTTATAACGCAATTATAAGTGAACTTTAATTAAATGATATTTGGAAGCTTATTTAGGAATTATAAACAGCTTTCTATTGGAAGAAATTATATTTATTAAAATGTAAGAAAAGTTTTTGTGTAAAAAAAAACGAATTTTTTTTCCAAAATTACAAAAATGTATAAGATAAAATATAAAAAGCTTGCAATTATTTTTATTTCAATTTTCATTATTAATTTGCTCTTTCATTAGACAAATAATCTTGTTATTTGGTTATTATGACCAAATATTATGTATATATATCAGTGTAAAAATTTTATGTTTACACTAAAAGTTAATTTCTTTATCCTGCTACCACGCAATACTAACTGCTGTGTTCCGGAGAATCGGAATAATCAGTTTGCGTGGCAGCATCCCTTCCTCACGTGATCATTTTTTCTTCATTGATAATGTGTCTCGCTTCCCATGGTAGAGGTGGGGGTGTCAAAGCTAACGACGATGTCGAACACCTTGCCATTGAACAATGATCGATGGAACACCGATCTAAAACTACAAAATTAAAAAAAAATGATCTTTTTAATTTTTAATTATTAAATCGAATAAATGTCAATCAGATCAAGTAAAATAATTAATTGAATCTAATGCACGATTAAAAAAAAAAACTATGAGTTACTAAAAACAATTAATTCATTTATTTCATCGAAATATTTGGTTTTTTGACACAATTTGGAAATATTTTTTTTTTTTTAATTTTGATCTTTCTTTGGCGATTTATTAATGGCTTTGTTTCGTATATAGCTTTATAAACGAAATGATTTGTGAGCCACAGTGGATTCGAATATTATGAATGCATGAAAAGGAGATTACAATTTACTAGAATATTCACGCGCCGCTTAATGACACTGATTATTAGTGTTCATTGTAAATCGTTAGTTATGAACGGTACACTAGAGAAGCCTTTAACGATCAATAATGGAAATAATCGAAGAGCTAGTACCTATTGCTCGTTAGCACAAAGTCTGATCACGTGAAAACAAAATTTTGTTTAATGAACTACGCCAACCCTTACTACTCCAATGTATAAGCTTCTTCTTCCTCTCTCTTTTTTCTCTCCCTAAAAACTTGAATTCTATTTTGCAATAATGGACAATTTAAATTTAAATTACATACTCTATTTAGGAGAATAATATTCCGCTAATTTGATAAAAAAAAATATTTCTTTGTGGAAAATAAATAAAATAAATTTTCTCCTACCTGGGAAAAGAAACTTTTCTCTATAATTTTTTTACCTGATAAATCAAGTCCGCCAATGCTGCAGATATCCAAACCACCTGTACTAGTAGCACAGCAATGTTGCTTTGGCCCAAGAGGTTTCGATCTGCATAATATCTGAAATCATTATTTAGTGAAAAAGTCTTTTCAAAAAAATTGTTTACGAAATTTTTTGTCCTAAAATTCCCTCAATCACGAATTCTTTTAAAACTCAGGTAATTTTCTAAAAAAAAAGGAGGAAGAAAAGTACATCTCTAGTACCCAACTAAAAGATTAAATCCTTTAACAGTGCGTACTTCTTTTCTTCTTTTATCCTCTCGTAAAAATCTTTCCAAATAAAGTAGTGAGCATTAAAGTCTGATTCGTAAAGAACATTCGCAACACAAATATAATAATAATAATAATAATAATAATAATAATAATAATAATAATAATAATAATAATAATAAAGTAACTGTTTATAAAAGAATTCTGTACGAGTATTGAAAAAAATTATATTGAAAGGTTCTTTTATTATAAGGTCTCGATAGGTAAAAGGTCTTTAAAACTCTTAAACGAAGAAAAAGAGAGCAATTTGAAGATGATGTTGAGAGGATTTTAGAAAGGATTTCAGATAGACTAATGCACTCTTTATGTGTGAGAACATGGTTACAAGACTAAAACGAGATTTTGCCCATAGCTCGTCGTCACCATAGCAGTGGTTACACTAGATATTTCTCTTTTTTTTCGTACTCTCTTTCATCGAAGGCTAAGAGGATCGGCAAAGTCAAGTACATCACCAGAAATTAAATAGAAATAACAAGAATAAAGAAGTCTTTGGAAATCATCCAATTCTAATAAATCCTATATATATGGATTTATAAAGGATTGATTTCACGTATAATGAAGACTTTATGGAAATTTTTTCCAGTCTATATCAAAATTGAAAAGACGCTAATAATTAAATTAAATTTAATTTTAAAAGAATAATAAAAAAAAATAATAAAAAAAGTAATAAAAAAAAAATAATTCAAGGTAATTCAAAGTAATTCAAGGTAATTCAGGATTTTTCAACGTAATTCAGAATAATTCAAGGTAATTATAGTAATTCCAGATAATTCAAAGTAATTCAAAGTAATTCAGAATAATTCAAGGTAATTTATAGTAATTCAAGAGAATTCAAAGTAATTGAAGGTAATTCAAAGTGATTTAAAGTAATTCAAAGTGATTCAAAGCAATTCAATATAATTCAAAGTAATTCAAAGTAATTCAAGATAATTCAAAGTAATTGAAGGTAATTCAAAGTAATTCAAAGTAATTATAAATCATAACTTTTTCTAGATAGAAAGTGACTATATTATACCTTCGTGTAGAAAATTTCTTTCGAAATTCGTCGAAAGTGATTGTTGAGTAACCAATAAAGAAAAGGATTCCAAAAGCTGTTGGAGAGTGCAAGCCACGTTGCTAGGAATTCGAGGAACGGTGGTGGCTTACTTCCGGTACATGCAACCACAACTTCCTGAATGGTCCACGGGGTGACCATGACGATGAAACCGAGACTCATTGCCGCCATTGTTCGTGAAGCAGAGGTAGACAGTCGTCTCTCGTGGACCTTGAACTAAAAAATATATATATAAAAATATCATTATTCAACGTTCTACAAATAACTACTTTCACAATTTCAATACGTTTATATTGCAAACATTTTTCCAGATTTATTATATAGGACCATTCAATCGTTTTATTTTATTTGTAAAGTTTTTATATACACTCATCGTTTATTTTTCCCTATACACTAACAATTCTTTTATATTTCACGTTCTCATATACAAAATGTAAATAAAGGAATTTTCTTGTTTTGTTTATTTGCCAAAAACCATATAAAAACATTAAAAAGTGAAATATTTCAAAATCTGCTTTATCTGGAACAGAGAATCTATCGGAATTTCTTCTTTTTGTATAGTATTATTTTCGTCTATTGACATATAGAGAAATTCGTATAGGAAAACAATAGGAATTATAGAGATAGATTTAAATATGTATTTTAAAATTATTTCGAATGACTTCTTGAAAGCTGAGTCACTAAAAAAAAAAATTTATTTGATTCAAATAACCGACTTGTCTATTATCAAATAAATATTTACTTGAATCAAACAATTTTTCTTTCATTCAAATAATTTGTAAGTGAAATAATAATTTATGTTGTATTTGAGTCAAATACTGTTTAATTGACTCAAATGAAGTTTATTTGATACTAATAAATATTAATTTGATAATAGACAAGTAATCGGTTATTTGAATCAAATAAATTTTTTTTTCAGTGTAGTTGATCAAATTATAAACAAATATAAGTGGTAAGCTCGTTTATATCTACTTCAGTCGACCCAATAGGATTAAAACTTCACCTCTGTTTCATAGCTTTCATGCATGATCTAAGTGGCTCAACTATCTTTCCTTTGCGTAGAGCTTTTTGGATTAGCATCGTTTTTGACTTCCTACACTTTTGACATTAACTTTAGTCGTGTAAAATTCAAAACGGATTTTCCTGGAACGTGTACCGTAACTGAAGCTTCTTCCTCACTGCGTTAGGTCAAATTTTAACTCAGCCGGGAAAATCTCGGTTTTAGGAAGAATCTGAGTTTCATATGTGTCAGAATCATCCTTACTGTCATTATTATAGTTTTTTTCGTTAACACATTTTTTTACCATCTTTTTCCAAACTATTGTTGAAAAGTTTGTTATAAAAAAGTAAATGAAATTCGTTCTTTAGACATTTTGTAAAATAAAATAAGTTATGAATTTGAATTTTGTTGTATCCACTTGAAAGGATTATTTCTCCCAGGAACGATTCATTTCATTTTCCCTTCAAAATCTTTTTGTAGTGTTTATTCTTTTTTATAAAATAAGTTATGAATTTGAATTTTGTTGTATCCACTTGAAAGGATTATTTCTCCCAGGAACGATTCATTTCATTTTCCCTTCAAAATCTTTTTGTAGTGTTTATTCTTTTTTTGTAAAATATATATTTTCACACAGAGCTCAATTGAAAACAGCTGCATATGTATGTCAATGCTCAAGTCAATGCTATTGCATCATCGATCAGAGTGACCTCATTGTGTCTTTAATCGTCTTTTATATTCGAAATGGTTTCCATGCTCTCTTTTTTGAAATTTAGCACTCCATGCCTTTGGTGGTGCTGCGGAATGTTACGCTGGTTTACCATCGGAATTTTCATTTAAAATTTCCGATCATTGTGTCTTACCAATTCTCGGAGTCGATTCTGTAAATTTATTCCACTTTAACGTCAAAATCATTTTGTTACTTTAGGTAAAAATTCCTGATTTATAACTTAATTCACATTTACCTGTAACAACCATTATTGAAAGAAAAATTTAAGTCTGACTAAAAATTATTTTTACTACTGCCAGTAAAATTATGTCCCAATGAACAGTTGCCTGACTAAAACATTTTATTCATCTTCTGACAAT
>JUFY01032519.1:18626-60974 GCA_001855655.1 Leptopilina clavipes
CTTCTGACAATAGAATTACTAGAATTTCAACACTCGTGTCTGACTAAAAATTTACCTTTACTACTGATTTATTAATTGCATACAGTTCTGCCTGACTAAAAATTTCTTTTACTACTTGGAGTAAAGTAAGTTTATTCTACAGTTTTGTCTGACTTAACATTACTGTTACTACTGATTCCATACAATTATGTCTGACTAAAACTTCCCTTCACTACTGATTTATTAAATGTTTACAGTTCTGTCTGACTAAAAATTTCTTTTACTACTGGGAGAAAACAAGTAAATTTTATTCAGTTTTGTCTGACTTAAAATTACTCTTACTACTGATTCCATACAATTCTGTCTGACCAAAACTTCCTTTCACTACTGATTTATTAAATTATACAGTTAGCTGACTAAAACTTTCTTTTCCTACTGGGAGTAAACAAGTAAATTTTATTCAGTTTTGTCTGACTTAAAATTACTCTTACTACTTATTTAATACAATTATGTAAAGTAAGTTTATACAGTTTTGTCTGACTAAAACTTTCTTTTACTACTGATAGTATTATTATATTATTATAGTATTATTATAGTATTCTCGATAGTATTATGATAGTAATATGATAGTATTATGATATTACTATACTAAGGGGATATAATTACCTCCACTTAATCAGTTATGTCTGCCAAAAAATTACTTTTTCTACTGATACACAAATAAATGTCAACTTATATAGACTAAGTTTAATAATTACTACACGAAAAAAATTAATATTTTTACACCTAAAATGACAAAATGATTTCCATGTCAATGTCAATTAGAATTTGACGTCAAAATGGATGTAAATTAGTAAATTACATAATCGCCACCCCGATTATAATTAATTTGCAATTTTTTCGAATTTATCGAAGACGTTAATAAAAAATTAATTTCTTTTGAACATTTTTGAACATTAACGAATTATATTTTATTAGTTCATCATTTGTGATAGAAAATTATTCTTATAAGAAATATTTGAAGTGTCCCAGTTTAGAATTTTTGACTCTACTACGTTATATCACTGTAGATGTAAATTTTGCATACCAGAGGAATGAAGAGGGACTCCATAAGGCAGGGGTAATCGTTTTGCGATCGATTTATATATAAGTCTCTGTGGTTGGATGCGTGCCACTGATGGTCCATTTACATCTAAAATTATGCGCCTTTTTTCTCACACGTCCCCGTGTATATTTTCCAAACAAAACTATTTCTCAAACAATAACATGCGCGCACGTGCCTCACTACTCTGTCCAAAGAAAATCATTTAGAATCAGAATTGAGAGCGCAAAATTTACAAATATTCCAAGATTCAGATTCACGCTCATGATTTATTTATATTATTGTTATAAAGAAAAAATTTTCTTTTTGGAAATTTTCCAATATTTATCCTTCATTTTCTCGCAGTTATATCAATGATTATTCATCGTCTAAAATTATATTTTATTATGTTATTCTCTAAACGAATTTATATTCGATTTTTATTTTAAAATTCAGTGAAATAAAATTTTTTTTAATTATTTAAATAAATTTTTTTAATAAATATTTTTAATTTACAAAAAATTTTTCAGAGACAAACGCATTTTTCTTAAATTTTCACTAAATATTTAGGGTTAATATGAGAAAGAAAATTTCCTTAATCTAAATTTTTCTCTTTTCTGCAGAAAAAAAGCATATTTTTAAGTAAGTATAAACCACGTGAATTAAACAAAAAAAATAGAGGGAGAGAAAGTATCAGCTATCAGGCAAATATCGTTATTTGCTTCAAAAGATATTTTAAATCGCTTCCCCCTATATCCACTTGTCAGATAAATTATTATAATTTCAGAAAGATTAACGATTCACGGATTTCATCTCGACATTTCGTGATATATTTTTGTAAAAAAAAAATTTTCATATTTACTACATTAGTCTCACACGTTATTAGAAGCTTTGATGTAAGTTAAAATTTGTTTTATATTCAAAATACTTTTATTCATATTAGTCAGAAAATCTAAACTAATTCTAGAACAGAAATTTACAGAATTCAAAAAAAACAATTTTTAAATAAATAATTCAAAATAAATTATTATTATTATTATTATTATTATTATTATTATTATTATTATTATTATTATTATTATTATTATTATTATTATTATTATTATTATTATTATTAATACTATTATTATTCTTGAAAAAATTATAATGATAATAATTAATTTATTATTAATAAACAATATTGTTATTGTAAGAAAATTTATGAAAATGGTCGAAAGAAATTTAAATCTAATTTTCAAAGAGAAGAAAACAATATAATAAAGTCAACACCAAGGGAAGACGGTAAATTTTTATGAATTTTTTTTTTCCTTTCTTTTAGCATAAAAAAAAATATAAAATACTACATTTACTTTTTATTACTTCAAGGCTCCCGGTTGAGTTTTATGATCTTCAACCTCTTTTGACATAAATTAAATTAAAACCTCAACACCAACTATTTTTTTTTTTATAGTGCGTGTGCTTTTTTTATAATGTCTAAATTGTACCGCGCGGTATAAAAATTAAATTTTCAGAAAATTAACCAATTCCGGCGTGTGTGTGTTTAATAAATAAAGTGTAAAAAATTTTTATAAATTTATTTATTTATTTTTTACACGTCCAATTATGATATTTACGTGGAAAGTAATTGCATTAAATGCAATCTCATCGTTTCCTAAATATTAATATATGTATCAAAAGAGTGCCCCTCCAATCAGTAACATATATATAATATAATCTTTATAAATCACGTATTAGGATGAAATGCATAGCAGCATTCTTTACGGGGTAGAAAAGGGGAATTTTTTTTTTCCTCTATAACGCAGCTTTGTCTTATTTTTCTCGAAGGGTGTGAAAAAATATACGATAAATAATTTATCACATTTATGAGATCTCAATTTGTCTCAGGAAATTATTTCTGCAAATTTTAATCATGGAGGAAGAAAATTTTATTTACAATATTTTATTTATTTGGTTTTTTTTTCATTTTTTACCACTAACTAAAAATTACAAACACTAATTTTATCAAATAATCAATATTTTTTGCGCAAATTAAATAATATTTTATTATTTACTTATATAAGTTTACGACTTATAATAATAATAATAATAATAATAATAATAATAATAATAATAATAATAAAAATAATAATAATAATAATAATAATAACAATAAAAAAATGTTTTTGGTAAAAAACCAAAAATACGTTCGAATAAATAAAATGAAAAGTAAAATAAATAATAATAATAAAATTATGAGAACAAATTATTATTGCAAAATATTTTTAAATTGTTAAAAATTAGTAGAAAATAATATATTGAAACAAAAAATTTACATTATACCAAATAAAATCCTTCATAACGCATTTTTGTAACTAAATAGTCGCGATTGTGCCGCACATTTTGTTTTTTGTTGTAAGTTACAAAGTTAATAAGTTAGTTATTATTAGTTATTATTAATAATAATAAATAATAAATAATAAATATAATAATGAATAAATAATAAAAATTATTAATATGTAAGTTATTACAAAAATTAAAAAATTAAAAAATTATTTTGTCTTTTTAAAGATTAAAATCTTTATAAAGACAAAATAATTTTTTTTTAAATTTGAAGACTAATCCTTAGTTAATTATAAGTAAAAATAAAAAAAAAATTGCACTCACCTGAAAGCCAGTTACAACACAATCGAGAATGGAATCCAGGGCCGAAAATTCGTTGTACAGATACTGAAGATCACTCTCTTTTCAAACATAAAAACCACCTCTCAATTTTCCCAAAAAAAAACTCGCTCAAAAAAAAAAAAATTTTTTTCTAAATTTTCCCCTCGAAATTCCGCAATATTCCCGAGTCCCGTATTTATTCACTTTTTGCAGGAAAAAAAAGATGTTTACCACACGATCGATTTGTTTCTTTTTTGTGTGTAATTATTATTATTATATTTTTTTTATAATAAATAATACCGTTAACCGTTAGTATCACAATGAATGATCGTTATTATATCTTAACTGTTAAAGATCACAGTCGCGAGAATTGATCAAAAACTTCCTTAATAATTGAAATATTTATTTTTGAAAATGATTTTATTTTTCATCTTGTTATTTTTTCTTTCTTTTTTTATTTATCTCTTGGAATGAATCGCAAGTGACTAGTATTCACTATTTCGGGAGTAGATGTAATTTTTTTTTTTAGGGGGGGGGGGATAATTCGGACCAGTGGGGAGAGAGTGTTGTTATCGACCTTTCTCTCTCTCTCTCAGAATATTATAACAGTGTGGATTTTTCGATGAAAAGTAAGCTTGTGAAAAATGCACTTTGTAAGCCCTTGGTTAGAGTCGTCTCTCTTTCGTTCTCTCGTTCTCCCTCGCTCCCTCATTGATTTCATCAGGTCAAACACCAAATCCCGTTATCTCAGCAGCATCCTTGAAATCCATGATCGAAAATTTCTTAACTTTTCATTCAAAATTTTTCCATTACTCCCAATCTCACTATGTTTCATAATTTTCCACATCAATTTTTCTCTACTTTGAAAATTTACCTGTTTCTTTGAAATTTCACTCCAAATTTTGATTATTCCCTTAAGGATCAAAATTAATTTTGATGAAAAAAAATTCTCCCTATTTTGCCAATAATTAAAAATTTTGTTCCTTATTTTATTATTCTCCTGGATCAATGTATCACTCTTGGTATTATTCTTCTTGATCAATGAATTATTGATGCTCGCGATATTATTTTTATTCGGCGTATTATTGACATTTGATACATTATTATTAGTACTATTATTATTATTATTCTTGTTATTATTATTATTATTGCTATTATTAGTTTTGATCGTAAAATTATTTCCGTCAGGTGGATTAATTTTATCTTTGTCACTAATCAAATTCTGTGTTCCAACAGTTGAATAATTGTGTGTTAAATAATAATTGTTATTTTTATCATTTAGAGGGGGGGAATTATTTTCCAGTAAAAATGGATTTAAGTGGAGTGAATTATTTTCAGAATTGAGAATATTGATGTCAATTGTATGGAAATGGAGAATCAATGTATTTTGCGGGAAGATTTGTGATTTTAAAATAATTTCTTCTTTGAGATAATGCTTGATAATCAGCATCCTTTGGACCAGGAGGCACGATGAAAGTTAGAGTACTGTTTATCCTGATACAAGTTTTTTTTTTATAAGTTGATGATGATAATAATTGGGACAATGGCGTTTAATAGTTGAGTGGCATGGTCTTTAGTCAACATCGTCACGTGGTCCCAGCATCAAAGCAGCATATCTCTCTCATTATCAAAGATATCAAGCAATTTCCCAGGAAATCGAACTCTAAATTCCAATAATCTCCCAATGATATTAAATCTGCTACAATTATACCTTAGGTCTGCTCTCACGAACTATCTCTCAAATCTGAAATTCTACCATTGATTTTCATTCGATGATGATTATTTCTCACAAAGTGATGAATTTTTCCATTTGAAATTTCTTTCAAATTTTCATTCGGAAAACTTTTCTGAATTTGGAATATTTTTTCCCCCAATTCTCGAATTTGTCTGTCTTTGAAATTCTTTCCTTTGGTTTCACGAATTTTTCTTCTGGTTTCTTTTTCTTTTTTCTTTTTGAATTAGTTTCCAATTTTCTTTCCAATGTCTAGATTTTTTCTACCTTTGGAATATATTTTTTGTTACAAACTTTTCGATAAAAAAAATTTTTTGCATTTTAAATTTTCCTTTTTTGTTTATTTTCTTTTGGTATTTCCTTTATTTTTCCATTTTGAAATTGGTTACAGTTTGAATTTTCTCTTCCAATATTGGAATTTTCCTGGTTTTAAAATTTTCTTCTTTTAATCATGAATTTTCCTGTTTGATTTTCTTCTTGTTTTTCTTTGTTTTTCCGTATTTTTTCCGATTCTCTGGATTTAGAATTTCCTTCCTTTATGGGATTTTTCTTTCTGGTGTCACAATTTTTTTCCCTTTTTGGTTGAAAAATTTGTTTTTTTGAAATTTGGGTTCAATTTTCCTTTTGGTTTTTCTGTTTTTCCGTTTTGAAATGGATTCTAATTTCGAGCCTCTTGAAAGTTTACAAGTGATTATTTTCCTGGTTTGCGAATTTTCCCTTTGACTTTTGCAAATTTAATTTTTTGGTTCAATTTTCTCTTTTTTGCAGTTTATAATTTTCCCCTTTCTAGTTCAATAATTTCCTTTTTGAATTGAAGAAAATTTTCCTCGAATTTTTTTCGTATATTTCTTTGGTTTAACAAAAATTTTCTTTGTGCCTTCTCGAAACATGAACATCAAAATTTTGATTTGTTTTATAAAATTTTTCCTCTTGTTCAACAAATTTTTTTCTATTTCCGAATTTTTCCCCTTTGATAGAAGAGGGAAATGTTTAGAAAATTCTTTTTATTTTTAAATTTTCCTTTGATTTATGAATTTTTCTTTCGATCTTTATAACATTTCCTCTTGTTTTACAATTGACTTTTTAATTTTTTCGCAAAAATTTTCTTTTCTCCTCTGATTTTTCCAAATGAAAAATAAATTTTGTTTTAAAAATTTTTCTAATTCTTCATAGAATTGAAAATTTCTTTTCAAAAAAGCTTTATAAAATTTTCCCTTTTAACGTTTTCTCCTCTAAATTGTACACAATTTTTCCCTCTCATTCACTTCTCATTCAAAATTATTGCGACAATCGAATTTTTGACAATTTCAAATGTTTTTTTTTTCTCTGGTCAATCAAAGAATTTCACCCAATTAATCGCGTGATGAAACGAATGTGAAATTTTTCTCGTGTAGGACAAAAAAAAGTGACGGTGAAAAAAAAAAGTCGATCACTCGCGCTCACTGGATCTCGCGAACACAGAATACTTGCCGCGATCTAGAAAAATGAAAAACTCGTGCTCCTTGCCGAATGGCACACGAAATCGTAAAGCAGTTCCGGTAAATTGACACGGGGTGTTATTTTTCCTTTCCTTGGTTCTCCAGGGTAGAGTTACAATTGAGGATGATCTCATGAGACTTGTTTTTGTTTTGTTTGTTTGTTTTTTTTATATAAAATTCCTTTCTCTCTCTCTCTCTCTCTTTCTATATGGACATGAGAAGGAATTTTGTTACTAAAGTTTTGTTGTCATCCAAATACGATGATGGATAAATTAGAGGACCGATTTCTTATTTCTTTTACTTCATCGATTTTGGAAAGCATGTCACACGAGTCCTTTTCTCTCTAGGTTTAAATAAATTTTTTTCCCGAATTTTTTTGGAGGGGGAAAAATTTTCTTTTTGAAAGGAATTTTGTTTATTTGGAAGAGGATTTTTTTTTTGGAAGTGTTGTGTGGGTGTGTATCGTTCAGGGTTAGAATCACAATTCTCGATGTTGGGCGGCTGGCAGCCGGCCTCACACTGGCCTCCTCCGCCGAGACAGCAGTAGACTATACGACTATACGCCCTATGCCTGATCCTCCCAATTCAAACCCCTCATTCCTCGACCCTGAAGAGATCGACTTTGGCGCCGTCCAACGCCACTCCCTGTAACTAGGGGCTTTTGTTTTTTTCAACAACCCCCGGACTGTCAAAGAAGAATGAGAAAAGGGCTCTCTACTTTCTCTCTCTCTCTCTCTCTCTAGTGTAGAAGAGGAGATTTCAGGACCCGAAAAGGCCAACCCCTTTGACGTTTCGGCACAAGATTTTCTTTTCTTTCTTCTTCTTCTTCTTCTTCTTTTCTTTTTTTCAAAGCGCTATTATTAATAAATTAGCAATGTCACCGAAGAATCGATAGACGGGAGTTCAAAAAGGGTGTCGAGAACGATTGATCATTTTTGCCTAAAAACACATTAGAAAGACATTATATACCTTCGTATGCAAATGCGAAGGAAAAAAAGGGACTTTTTTCGCTACTCTTTCATTAATGCTAAGCGCGGCAATGGAATACACTCGGTGGCAATGATTTCTCTTCTTCTTCTTTGCCTCTTTTTTTTAAATTCTCTTTAGAAAAAATAAAAAAACCTCTGAATGTAAATTAAAAAAAAAAAATACTTAATGAGATTGAGATCGGTTTGCTGATTGCGATTTTTTTTCTTTCATATTTTTTCCTTTATGTATTAAAATATTTATAATATTATGTGTGGGAAGAAGTGCGATAATTGGATTATTAAAGTAGCCAGAGAAATTATAGAAAAAATTTTAATTTTAATTATTAATAAAGTAAGGCAAAATTATATAATTCTTGTCAGGCAGTAGTAAAACCAAAATTTAGTCAGACACACTTGTCCTTAATAATCAATCAGTAGTAAAAACAAGATTCAGTCAGACAAATAATATTTTGGAATATTTTTTCAATTTTTACTAATTAGAATTGTTTTTGAATTTTTTTTCGAATAATTAAATTTAATTTAATAAAGTGTATTTGATTATTTATAGATTCATAAATTATTAATTAATTTTCTTTATTTTCCAATAAAAAGGCTTTCAATATTATCGCAGTATTTCATGCCTTTGCATTAGTACGTTCGCACTTGAAAGCATCGTCGGTAATTAATTATTTAATACTCTTCATTAGCTTTATAAATCATGTGGTGCAAATTGTTCGCAAACTAATATAAACTTTCTGTCTTTTTTCCCTTTTTTTTTTTTTTTTGCTTTTTATCAAGCCACAAAACTTTGTTCGTAAAACTCGATATTTGAACTTTTTATTTTTTAAATTCTCACCTAATAACAATTTTCGGTATTTTTAAAAATATATTTTTTAATTAAATTATTTCGTTCAATTATACTTGAATAAAAAATTTTACCAATATTTTTAATTATTACTCATTTGTTTTTTTTATAAATTTTTCAGTTCTTCATATGCTAATTAAAATATAATATACAATTATATATTAATATTATATATTATATACAATTATATTTTAATATTATATATAATAAATTACCTAATATTTAATTATTTGGTAAGTTACTGCATTAAAATTTCATTTTACTTTTAATTCTTTCAATTAATTAATTAAAAGTGATAATGAAATTATTTAACTCTCTTTTGGGAATAGATTGAACTTCCTTGTCATTCGTTGAATTTAAACTCATTTTTCTCACGACAAGAAAGAAAACATGTCAGATTAAGGGGAATTTTTTATTTTTTAATTCTTGATTAAAAGAAACTGTGATCTTCGAGAGATAATATCAATTCTAGCCAGACAATGTAAACAGCTCAGAAGAAAATTAAGAATTTCATTAGCCAAGTTTTCTCTAACAGGATAGTATATCAAAAAAAAAATAACTTGCTTATAAAATTAAATTTTCAATTTTAGGGAAATAAATTTTCTCCGTATAATTAAAATAATTATCATTCTATATACGTAAATCACTTCAAATTATTTAAATTATGATTTTTCAAAACAAAAGGGGAAAAAATTGTCACATTCATTGACAAGGAAAATTTTAACAACGCTTCCATCTGAAAGAAAATTTTTAAGGATCTAAAAAAAAAAAAGTCTTGGAAAATTTAAGAGGTAATTGTTAGCGAAGGACATCTCTTCTCGCTTTCATGGTCTCATCCTTTTATTTTATGCGCGAGGCTTCAAAATAAAAGACGAGGCAGTAGAAAAAGACAAAAAAGAAAAGGGCCAGAAAAAGAATGTAAGTACTTCTCATAAACTGAATAGGGTTGAAAATTGCTCTCCAACGTATTGTACAAGAAAGAATATATGCAGTGTTTTTCTTTCACATATCAAGCGATCTAAATATCTTTCTCTTTTTCTGTCAAATAAATTTTTTTTTCCCTCTCTTAAAAAAGAATATAACTTCTCTGACCAACTCAATATGAAAAGTTTCAAGTCCTTTTCACACTCAGATTATTTTAAATCTCCGCATAAGTAATCGCAATAAATAAGGGTTACAATTTGCCAAGGAAATTCGCAAGTTAATTTTAAAACAGCGTTGCTGGTAAATTGGATGGAAAAATTAAATTAAAATAATTCACGCATAAAAACTAGATTGAATTAATTCAATTTTGAACTACATCTACATAATTAATTTCAAGTGTAGTTTAATTAAATTTTTCAAATAATTATTTAACTGATTTATTCAAAAGTAATTCAAACCAAATTATTTACATTAAATATTAAAATGCTTTAAGAAATTAGAAATTTATTAAATAAATCAAGTAAATTTATTAATTAATAATTAAACTATTAATAGATTATAATTTATTATTAATTAGAAATATCTAGATAAATAAATTCTGAATCAAAAGTGACTAAATTATTTAATCGAATTGTTAAATTCAAAAAAAAATAAATATATCAAATTTGGAGATTTGCGTCAGGTTTAAATATAATGAACAACAGTCGAATTCCATGTAAAATATTGTAACTGGATTTACTTTAATAATCATTACAAGAAAACTGTTTACTTACAAACAAACTAGGCTTAATAATTATCCATTAATCATACCATTGGCATCATCTTCACGCCATTTTATTTAAAATAGCCACATGCAATGATTGTAATTGCGTTGTCCATTTATCCAAAGCATTGTAACGTGCAGCACAAATTGACTTCTTGTCGAGTTCCAGCACTTGATTAACCTATTGAAAGAAAAGAAAATGAAAATTCAATGAAAATTAATTAAAAGTCAATTTTTAAATGTATTATTTGTTTACTTAATTATTTATCAAAAAACAAAGACTAATAATTTTTTTTCTGTATAAAAAAATGGTAATTTAAAAAATTTACTGATATCAGAAGATCATAAAATAATTTTGTTAGTGTTCTATTTTATTTACTATTTTCATTATTTTATAGGATAATTAAAATTTACATTGAATGACCTAAATTCAGATAATTTGAGATTTAAATTTATTTATTAAAATTAGAATTAATTGAAATTTAAATCATTTAAAATTTAGATAAATTAAATTTAAAGACAGTTTCGATAGTTGATTTTAACTGTTTTTTTTACCTGATCAATACGTCCTCGAATTGTATTATCCAGAATACAGGAAACTAATAGACTTTCAACTTCAGACGCGTCAATATTCAGTTCTTTGCTGATAAAGGGGATGTGAATTCTTGTGTAAGGCTTAATTAATTTAATGAGAACCTGAAAAGAGAAAAAGTAGTTACTAGTCGTAATTAGAAGATTTTGAATTTTAACGAGTAAATTTATTTTAAATTATCATTATTTTTTTTTTCTAGTTTAACATAAAATAAATTCAAGTACCTGTGTCCTAATATTTCGCAGCAAATCTTCAATGTGTTCTCGAATAAACGGATCGCCCATTATATTGCTTCTATTTTGCTTAAGAATTAATTCGAATTGATTAATATCATTGTTTTGATAACTAACAACAAGATTTGTCATGGCCAAAATTTCTGGATCATTTTTATAGGGTTTCGCTTCCTGAGAATCGAATGGATTTATTCCCGATTTCATTAACCTGCAAATAAAATATGTTTATTTAAATTATGTATTTAAATTATTTACTTAAAATTTTCTACTTTAAAAATGAAAATTAAAAAACATGTAAATAAAAAATAAAAAAATTTTTTTTAATGAAAATTAATCAATTTTTCTATAATTGAATAGTTCTTACATGTTGGCTAACACTAGATATTTTAGACAGGTTGTACGTCTCGGCGAACCTGACTCATCGTAATTTTTAAATGCTTCAAAAAAGTCGGTGTGTGCCCGCTCAAATTCTCCTTCTCTTAAATGCATTTTACCGCCACATTCTAAAATAATTTTATTTTATATTATAAATAAAATTTGTTATACATAATAATAATAATTTTGAAAAATGTTCAAAATGAATCGTACCTCTAATGACTCCCATAATGAGGGGATGAGGTATCGCACTTTTAATGTGCAAACTTTGTTCGTAAAGTGTTTTTAGTTTCTTATTATTTTTCTGTGCAGTGTACATTTGAATTTCAAGCGCATAAATTTCCAATAATTGAGTCCCTTTCTTTAAGTCATCTTCGCCATCATCGGTCTGAAAAAGGGAATTTTTTTAAAATTTTAGATATTTTTAAACAAATGATAAAAAATATTTTAAAATAAAACAAACTTTATCAGAAATCAATAAGGATAATTATCCCATTATCGAAAAATATTCTCATCTAATCGAAAATAATAATTATTCACTCACCTGACAACTTTGATGCAGTTGTTTCAATATTTTTGCTAATTTATTAAAGTCTGAACGATCAAAATACAGTTTTCCTAGTTTCGTATTTGTTTTAAACCACAGTCTATCGTTTTTCGCGTCCTTTAAAGCGTCTAAAGTAGTTTCATAAAAATCTTGCAACAATTCCATCTGAAATATTAAAAAAAAACTATTTTAATGTTCTTAATATTAAAATTAATTTATATCACAGAATAATAATAATAATTCAAATTACAGAAATCAGAATTAAAATCAGAATTATAGAAATTATAATAAAAATTAGAATACTAGACAAATTAACAGAAATATTACTATTAATTAATATAAAAAATACTAACGTTTTTGGAAGTGCTGATATAATCCAAAATCGAGTTTATAGATTTTTCTGAATGATTTCTCGTTACTGCACTTTTAATATATGTGAGCAGTTGCTTGTACCTAGTCATCATCTCCTTATAATTAGACTAAAAGGATTTAAAAAATTATTACAATTAAAAAGTGATTTTATAAAACTGGGAATTAAAAAATATAAAATATTCCTATATCTGAATCTGAATCACAAAGTATCACTGAAAACTAATTACAAAATTAATTTAATTAAAAAAAACACGTGAAAGAAAATATTCCATTCAAGTAGAAAATTAATAACTTTAACATCGAGTTAAACTTACAAGTTTAAAATTGATTTTAATCATTTGTTTAAGCGCTTTAAAACCCCATTCTCCTTTATCACCTCCTTCCAAATCCAAAACTTTTTGAAAACTTTGTAATGCTGCTTTTGGATCATCTTCCTTTAATGCCTTACTATTATAGTACTGATTTTCCAAATCTACGTCTGGTTCGGAATTTGAATCCTCAGAATACTCCTGAAAATGGAAACATATTGTTATTATTGCTTTTACGCGAAACCTCACAAAAAATAATTAATTTAGAACTAGCTTAATAAATGCAATAAACTGGCAAATAGCAATTACTAAAATTTCATTCAACACTGAAGATATTAAGTTTATTATGAAAATACACATGTCTAGGAATAAAACATATTACACACATTTTTAGATCAAGTAAAAGTTCATTAAAAATTAGAAATACCTTCATCAAATGTGTAAATTATATCGGAAAAGTTAAAATAAACAACAGAAATATAAAGTTATATATTTTATAAAGATAAATGTCAAAAAGTTGATCTTAACAAGTGTGTACATATGCGTTTTTAAATTGTCTAATTAGAACTGAAATTTAGTTTTTTTTGTGACAAATAATACTGAATAATTTAAAATAACTGAAAATAAGAATTAACATTGATTTTTTAGAAGTAAAAAACAAAAAAGTGAGTAATTTTTGCATTCTTTTAGAAATGAACATAACCTATATTATGATGAAAATGGCTTGAAAAAGACGCTGTTTAAATTTTAACAAACTAAAAATATTACCAATCCATAGTCTTCCTCTTCTTCGCACATAAAGTCATCTTCCCCATCTGACATTTTGGAAAAATTTTGAAAATTTTGATTTATATATATTTATCTAAGCACAAATTGTAAAAAGAAAACAGAAGTTTCGTCCGATGAAAACATGAACCGGCACGACAAATGTAATATTTACTGTCGATAATTCAGAAACTTACAACTCACGTCCTGGATTAGATCTTTTGAGTATTCCAGGAGATGGCGTACTTGTTAATTCTTCAACTACTGAATTTTCTTACGAAATAGGATTAAGTTGTAATACAGAGTTTATTTTACCACTTGTAACCTTTTCTAGAAAGCTATATTTTGAAAATGTATTGTATCGATTAGCCCATGTTGCTTGCCAATATTTTATTAATTAGAAATTTTTTGATAATTTAAACTATTATTTGAATGAAACCGCGCATTCAGTTCTGCCTCTATCGGGAAAGATGCACTTTACAGTTACACACATACGTCACACAGGCGAATTTGATGAGAACGTCTCACAAATATTCACATACACATGCCTATTAAATATGTGTTTCAATTTTAGTGCTGATTGTGAGGTTACAAATTTATTAACTTTTTAAAATAATAAGGTAAATTCATCATTTATAATACTTTAAAATTACAAAAATCTTTCAAAGAAATCATCTTTTATTTTTTTCGAATCTATATGTTCACCCGTTCTTACAATCTCATTAAGCATAACCTATATATACTAGTAACTTAACCTATACTCTATTAAAATATACTTAAAGTGGTATACAATTTAACAATTATATAAAATAAATAAATAAATACGTTGTGTCTATTTTGCACGTGTACGGGCGAAATAACAGACGTGAATTATTTCGCCCGACACGAAAAATACGTGGTCGGTTGGAGGGGGGTGGGGGGCGAAATAGCAATGATAAATTGTTTTGCCCTATATGATTTTTTTTCTTTATAATATCATTGAAGAATTAAAGTATCAATTCAGCGGAACGATTATTATTTATAATAATTATATATGCATACATTACATTTTTAATAATATATCATTATAATTGTTTAAAATTATATATTATTTCATTGAAGTATATTTTTTGAAAGGTTCATCAATATGAATGATACTCTGGAAAAGGTGAATCGAAAAACAGATCGAAAGTTAACCCCTACGGATTTGATTAATATGAAGAGAATAGAGGAGATGAATAAGATAAGAGCTGCACGTGTGAAAGTAATTCAAAAAAAGAATATTTTCACAGCATTATCACTTGGTGCTCTTGCAGCAGGAATTTATATATATACTATTAAAACCATGAAACAGGAAGAATTTTTAGATGATTTCAATGAACCTGAAAAAATAACTACATCATAATATATTGTTGATCAGATAGTAAATTTTGCTTCATATTTTAGTAAATTTTACTACCAGTGCCTCATTGGAAAAACTTTACTTCTTATTTTTTAATTAACAATAATAATCATTTAAAGTAATTGAAAGTTAGTGTTTTCGTGCTTATTATTATTATTATTATTATTATTATTATTTTTTGTTAAAGAATAAAAAATGACAACAATAAGATTGCCTCCTCTACCAACTGTACGTGATCTAGTCAAAATATATCAATTAAATGCAGTAAAACAACTCAGTCAAAATTTCCTGATGGATGAGCCAATGGTTGCAAAAATTGTGAAAAAAGCTGGTAAAGTAAAAGATTCACACGTTGTTGAAATAGGACCAGGTCCAGGAGGAATAACCAGAGCCATTTTGAGAAAAACGCCAGAAAAACTTATTGTTATTGAAAAGGATAAAAGGTTCAAGCCATTTTTGGGAATGTTGAAGGAAAGTTTTGCAACTGTTAATGGTAAAATGGATATAATTTACGATGATATTTTAAATGTTAACATGGAGACAATGTTTCCCGAAGAAATAAAGAAGCAGTGGGAAGATGATTGTCCTAATATTCATCTAATAGGAAATTTGCCATTTAATATTTCAACGCCTCTTATCATTAAATGGCTTCAACAAATATCAGAAAGAAGGGGACCTTGGATCATGGGAAGATCAAGAATGACATTAACTTTTCAAAAGGAAGTAGCGGAACGTTTGGTTGCAGATATTACAGAAGGTCAACGATGTCGATTGTCTGTCATGGCTCAAGCTTGGACGCAGCCCAAATTAAAATTTATTATTCCAGGTAAATAAAACAGTAAAATTTCAAAAATATTAGACAAAATTATAAACATTTTATTAAAATCATTTTCATATTTATGCTTGTGCACATATTTTAATTGTTTTAACTTCTTTTCTGTTTCAGGTAAAGCATTTGTACCAAAACCGGAAGTAGATGTCGGCGTAGTTACATTCACACCTTTAATTAAGCCGCGGACAAGTCACAATTTTAAATTGTTTGAAAAAATAACACGTCACGTTTTCTGCTATCGACAAAAAAAGAATATAAAGTGTATTGAGTACGTAAATTGCCAAATTTACTGGTTTATTAAATTCAATTCTATTTGATTGTGATTTTAAAATATTTAAATTGATTTTTATTTTTCAGAACACTATTTCCCATTGAATTACGAAAAGAATTGTCACTGATGATGTTCGCACTGTGTGACTTAGATCCAAGTTTAAAGTCAACTGAACTTTCAGTAGAAGATATAAACAAGTTGTGTACTGCTTATAAATATCTCTGTGAGAAGCATTCAGAAATTGTTCATTACAATTACAGAGCGTCTCATAAAATATTATCATCCAAAATGACAAGAGATGTACAAGTGGAAGAAGTGGTCATGTGAAATCTACTTTTAAATATTACAAAAGTATCCCCTCAAAAATGTTCTAATTTGTAAATAACGAAATTCCATATTAAAAATGAGTTTCGAATATAAAAGAAATTTTTTTTATTATTTATAATAAATTAATGAAGGATAAACAAATGAAAACTTTGGGATTAGGCAGGTTTTTTAGGTTGTATAAAACCCTGTTCCCGTTTTTTCTATGTTAGTTTTAATCCTAATCAAAAATTTCTCAATTACTCTGAATAATGAAGAAATAATTCCCGAAAAAAAATCACACACGGAAACGAATGAATGAATTTTTATTTTTACTGAAGTGTTGATATAGATATAGATATGTACAAAATGGCTTAAGTTTTAAATAAAAGTATAGAGTACAATGTACAATAATGTCTTGTAATCGGTATTTGACATAATGTAAATGCACGCAACATAAATTAACAGTTTCAAAAAATGTCTGAGATTTGAAGAAAATTATTTCCAAATTCACAGAAATTAGTTGCAAACCCCAAAACACCGGTCAATATCACAGCTACTCATAATTTTGCGAAAAAAATAAAAATATTTTAAATAGACTTAAGTTTACGAAATATATTAGGTTTTTAAAAATTAATTATCTGAAATTAATTCAATACACACATTCCATTAAATGGACATGTTTTTTACAGTTACGTAGGAAACTCAGTTTCTTCAACGTACTATAATTGATGCATGTAAAAGCAAGATTTTCATGTTTATTATTTAAATACATAATTGAAATTGAATTTTTATTCATTTTAAAGTTTTTAAAACTTTTTAAAAATGATTCTTCTTAGTTGAGTAAAAAAATAACTTTTTTTTAAAGAAAAATTCAAGTCTAGCTTCTAGATACACCGCATATCATAATGTTCGGTAGAGCTCCTCGACGTCGACGCCAAGCACCCAGTGATTGTGCGTAGGACTGTAGGGCCCTGCACCATCGCTTAGTTCTCGCACCGTCCTCGCCCTTTTCAATAAAAAATTTTAAAAAAGAAATGTTAAAATTATTCATCAGAAATGATATGTACGGTAACTTTTTTAATTAATTTTAAAAATGAAGGACTCAAAATTCAGATTTTTGCAATTTCACACAAGAAAAAAAAAATATATATATATATATACCTTAAAAATGAAAGTTTCTTTAGACGAAAGTTCTTGAATTTCAAAATAATCTTCAAGATCTGCCTCACAGCAAACTATACATTTGTCCAGATATAATGGTTCCTGTAAAAAAAAAAAAATACAAATTGATTAAATTGCTCAGAGTAGAGAAATTATTTATGAATATATCAAAATGATTTTTACCCGAAGCAATGAATATCTTCCAATTTTTTCCTTAACGAGAAGAAGAGTAGCTTCCTTTATTCCAGTTTGCTTTGGAAAAAGAGAATCATCAGAAAAGTCTAAAAATTCTGTGTTTGGCTGGAAATTAAAAAAAAAACGCATTAAAAAGAAAAATAATATTCTCAGCCATATACTATTTGCTTTGATAAATTAATAGTGGTATATTGTTTTGTTACTTTTCCATTGGTGACCAACATTGCGGTGACGGGAGCTAGTTTGACTGTACGTCCCCGTCTCCAATTATTGTCTGTTGGTTGTGCTATAAGAAGTCGACCTTCCAAAACAAATCTTGCTTCTTCGTGAGGCCATTCCAAAACTTCGACAGCCATCTAATTAATATTAAGTATAAACGTTAAGAGTATGAGGTTTATTCAGTTAAAAATAAATTTCAGTGAAATACTTACTTTTCTTAACTTTATGTTTACCATATCTTGTTCTCCAATATATCGTCTTCCCTGAATTATGGATATCCTTCGCCAGAGTTTCGTTGATGTTACATCTTTGGCTTCCTAGAAAAGTTTTAATAAAGAAAAACAGTCTTATTTTGATATTTTAAACTAAATGTATTTTTAAATGTATGATTAAAAATATAGGTAATTCAAAATAGTGTCTTGTACTTTTAAAAAACCATATTTTTGAAAATTCGTACATTCATAAAAAAAATACCCAACCAGGAGAAGTGGAAAAACCGGGAGATAGAGAATAATTTGTGAAGGAATAGATAATTATATAATTAAGTCTACTTGCAGCGTTCATGTGTTCTAAATGAAGCTCAATGTTTGTCTGAGCCTGTTTTAATCTCTTCCTCGACTCCTGTGTGTCTAATCGAACCGATGGAGTCGCCTTTAAAAGTCGAGCAATTAAAAGTGGATATTTTGTTACCCTTTGTACCGGAACCTTGAAAAGAAATATAAAACAGAAAATTAAAACTCACATAAAATTGTAAATTATATTAAAAAAAAAATTTATATTTACCATGAGAAACGAATTAAGATTCATTCTTCTGAGAACCGTATTTTCCATTTGTGAAACTTTGAGGAATATTCTAAGAAGTTCTTTTTCCTTCTCCAAACTTTGTAGAAGCAAACTAGCACTACCCTGGCGTGTGCAATAGTTTTCGAAAGCGTGAAGCATTCTTTCCGATTCAAGAAAGATTTTACCCACGTCAACAGTTACTAAATCTTCGTCTTCGGATTCCTAAGATTTGAAAAATTAAATTAAACTGCCATTTTTTTTTTAATTATGAAAAGAAATAAAATTATAATTAGAAATGAAAATTGTTTTATTTTTATCGCACATACTTGAGCAAAATCAACAGCATCCTTAAGTTTTTCAGCAAGAATCAAATTATGCTCCAAAAGTTCATCGACGTTTAAGAAAATTGCTGATAGTTGTTCTGGTGTGAGAAGACCGGCGCTTAACATCGGTCGATGAAATTCTTCGAGGATTATCTGCAAGTCTCTTCCGTATTTTTGCTCCGTTTCGACAATTTCGGTGATTATCTCTTTCCGCTCAGCACGCTTCTTCAAACACTTCCTGCATACGAAAGACGCGTAAACGGCGCTGCTGAAATTTGATTAAAAAAGACGTTATTTTCCTTTTTAAACTTTTTTTTTTTTATTTTCTAGAAAAAAAAACACGCAAAAAAGATGAGATGAGCTTTGTAATTTATTTTTGAATAAATTATGTCAAATTACTATATAATAAAATTTGATCTTGAAGAAAAAATAAATAAATTTCAGGCTCATTTGAACGTTCTGGTGTTTTTGTTAATTTTTTTCAAATTTATCCAACTTACTTATCTATTATGTGTGGATCGATACGTTGCTCACAGTCTTCACAGAATTTGCTATTGTCTGAAGCGATTTGAGGAAGACAAGTAATAATACTTCCCGGTCCTGAAGAAGTATTTCCTGTTCTCCATCGTCTGCAACCAATTCCACGAGTACTGCTGGCTTGGCTGCTTTCTGAACCTACGCCACTGTCTGTTCTCTCAATGTCCACGCTCCTTGCCTATAATAAAATCAACCACGTTTGAACCACAAATAACAACTGGTATTTTTTTTATCAGCCAAATAATACTGATTTTAAATTAAATAGACGAGGGAAATATTTACTTTTAGTGTTTCTGGAGAACTTGTGAGAATAATGTTACATTCCTCACTGCTGTCTGAAACGTTAGATATTTGCGAACTCTTGGAACTAAGATCACCGAGGCTAGTTTCCTTTTGCTCATAAAGAGCCTCTAGGTCCCTCTCCGTGTCTTCCTCATCTTCTTCTTCTTCCTCCTCATCCTCATCCTCTTCCATAGGTACAACATGATCTTTCGAGTTGATGAGAAAATTAAAAAGTTCAAATTTCGTCGATAAATTCTCTTCGTCTGGGGGTGAGGAAGGCTTCTTGAAATAATCCTCTGGACTTTTTGAAAGGTACGATTCACTTCTTCTTAATTCATTTTGAGTAGACTTTTTAAACATATCGTCTGACAAATAAAAACCAAGAAATTGTCCAGCATTGCTTTTTTTGTAGTAATTTTCTTTATATTCGTCGCCAAAGTAGATTCGATCTTTGAGATAATCCTCGGTTGGTGGTGGACTCATTGGAAGTGGTGGCGGTTCGTCAGGAATTTCTTCATAGATCGGCTCCTTGATCACTTCGTAGGGATTTTCCTCCATGAAGAGATTTGGTGACATGAAATTTAGATTTTCCGAATTTAGACTAGATGATCTTCTACAATAATTTTTATCGGATTCAAGAGTTGATTCGGAACTTTCGTATTCATTGCTTTTCAAAAGACTTTGCTTGAGAATTTTCAAAATTGCCTCCCCACTACTCTCGTCAAGAATTTCACCATTCTCGCGAGCTTTTCTAAGTGAGTCTTCTAATAGTTTTGATATAAGAGATTCTTTGGAAATATTGGACCATCTTGTAGAATCATCAAGATCTTGTAGTCGAGATTTAGTTTCCGTTTTGCATATTGTTTCTTCACGTTCAAAAGATTCATTATTATGATTCAAAAGTTTTGCCATTATTTTCTCATCATTACATTTTTCTTGAGGAGAATCCTTTATTTCGCTACTGTTCTTCTTTTTCTCCTCCTCCTCCTTCTGTGATTTCGACTCAATGACAATATTCGATTTATAATTTTCTAAAATAACGAGGGTTCGATTCTCCAAAGAATTCTGAATCTTTGGAAGATTACCAGAATTCACTGATATCACAGTAGGATTGCAGACACTGTCCTCACCACCAACACTTATTGTTACCTTATTACCTGTATCATTTCCAGCGACATTTTGTTCTCCATTGATTAAAATTGACGTTCTTCGTGAACCCGTGGGAATATTTGATCCAACTTGTAATCGATGAACAAGAGGTGAAAGTTTTGGACTCACGTTTATCTTGCAAATATTCTTTTCAGCATTATTGATTTCTATTTTTCCCGAATCAATTCTCATTGAATTGTCTAAAGTCAAGGAGGATATTTTTTCAGTTTCACTGTTTTTGATATTTTTCTTCACCTCTGACGAGATGATATTTAATCGTTGCTGACAATCCGTATCAATAGTTTTTATGAGACGATCTCTATTGATATTCTTTGATTTTAATGGAGGGGGAGACCAATTTGTAGGTCGCATTTTACGAAAATGTATCGAATTTTGTATCAAGTTGTTCGAATCTCTTAAATGATTTGCGTCAGGAGGTGATTCTTCATCATTGAGAATTTCGTTAGATTTTTTCAACATTGTACTTCCATGAGATTTATTTTCAGATTCACCTGATGATATTGATTCTTCCTTTTTAATTTCATCAGGTGATATTGATAACATTGTTTCTTTAGGTTTTTTACACAGACTTAAACGCATTGTATCCACAAAGTTGATATCCCCAGCAGAAATTTCCGGTTTTGATGACGTACGATTACTTTGGCTTCGACTCAAGTGAGATTGTCTCAAATTTCCTGAAAAAAATAAATTTTTAGAATACTTAATTTAATAAAGAATCATCAAATTCACAATTTAAAAGTTTAAACAAATGGGGAATGGAAAAAAATTGACAATAAGATAGCAGGTGTGAAAAGAGAATGGTATCATAGTGACAGGAGAGAAAAAGGATAGCAAACTAAGATCATGCAGGAACAAATACATTTCTCAATAAAGGTTACTAGTTATGTATAAGTCAAGTTTCACTTTTCGTTTAATACCTAAATAGTAAAGGTTATTTGACTGGTGATTAAAATCCAGTAATTCATACAGTAGACATTTAAATAATTTTTACACATTTTTCCGCATTTTAACGTTAATCATATACGACACCTTTTGAATATTTGCAGTGATAATTTAAAAAATCGGACAGATAATTTGTATGTTGAGTTGATGAAGTTGATGAACTTTCAAATAGTTCTTCAAATTGAAGAATTTTGAAGAATATTTTTTTAAACGATATTCAACAATTAGAGATTAGAGTATAAAATTTTTAATGAAGGAATTTAAATTTGATAATTCGACAATTTAAAATACCGCAGCAAAAAAATTTTTAAAAAATTGCAATTCGCATTTTACATAATCGCAATTTACCGCAAGTCAATAAAATGCGTTCCACAAACTCCCGCACGATATAAATAGAGCAAATTGCTCAGAAAAGCGGCGGAATTTCTTTCGACGTGAGAAATTCTTCAAGTGTCCAATTCACTTTCACCTATATCGCAAAAGCCATAAATGTAATACTTGTGGGTGTGCATATCAAATTTCAAACACTGAAAAATTTCTCTCAAATTTTGTATATTTTAAATTTATCTTAATTATTAATCATCAAGTATAAAAACTTTTCTTTATTATTTTATTCACTAATTCTCTATTTCTAGATCAAAAGGAGAAGAATAAAAAATTTACTGCGAATACAGGCAAAAAAGTAAATAATTTTTCAATGATGCAATAATGTTCATTTAATTAGATATTATAAAATATTCAATATTCAATTTATATGAAACATTGCAGAGGGAATTTCAGAAGAAACAAATTAAGTTTTATTCAAAGACTACGAGAGAATAAATGTCATGAAAGTGGAGAACGTCGACACTTGGAGTCGTTGAACTGAAGGTGAACGTCAAGTCAGCTCTAAGATAATATAATATGCGAATTAAGATGCAAAAATATGAAAATAGTTTAGTGACTAGTAGAGTACGATTTGCTAATGGAATGTTCACAATGTAACCATCAGGATACGTATACGGAGACATTGCACTGTCTTACTGGACGACCCCATCGATTTCTCACGCTTTATAATTCACTGTACAATAATCTTTACATCATCGAACGTCATCGACATCATCGGTATTCAGAAAAGAATTATCAATATTCTACAATTGCCTATTATAACATTTTTATCAACTTCAAGAACTGATTTTATATATCAGAAAAAAGTACCTATTTAATGTGTAATTGCGAGAAAAAAAGTGTGTGCGACTAAAAGTTAATTTATAAAAATATTTAATATATTGAGAGTGGTTTAGAAAATATTGAAAAATAGAATATTTGATGACACAATGAGTAAATTCCTTAAACGGTATTGAATTTCTAATATATAATGTAGTTTAAATTGACAGGTGAACATTTTAAAGCGTTTCTCTATTATAAATTAAAAGAACTCTTTGTACTGTAATTTAAATATAACTTTCTCCCAATGAAATACTACATAATAATTTGTCTTAAATAATTGATATTTTGTTAAGGTTTAAATAATGATTTAATGACTATTGAACAAAGGAAGTGGTTGACATTGAAAATGAAGAGTGTATGTTTGTAACGCAAGTATATAAGATCCTAGACCTAGATGAGTGCATTTACAGGCAAATGTCCGGAAAGACACTTGCCGGAAGTCTCATTTTTCTTGGCTTAAATATTTTAATTGCTTCCAAGGTATAGGGCTAAACTTCAAAATAATTTTCCCCAATTGTATTAAAAAATCAGAATGTAATTAAAATTTTTACAATTTGAAGTAAATTTTAGTGTTTGATTCCCATTGCTCTTGAATCATATTAACGATAAAGAAAACAGAAAAAAAAAAAAAAAAACAAAACAAAAACGAAAGATATAAAATGATATGAATAAAATATTACAATTTAAAAGAAATGACGTGAATTGTATATTGTTCGTTGAGAAAAAGACTATTTAAAATCTACATGGTTGGCATTTGTAACTAATGAGTGAAAGTAGTGATTCAAATGACAAAAGAAGAAAAATGACAGTGTTCTTTTTCCCAAGAAAAATTTAGTCTACAACCTAATTATTAAAATGAACAAAAAATTTTGTTTGTCTTCTATTTAATGTTAAATATTTTCATCATTCTAAAGCGGAAAAGGAACAATGAAAAACAATATTATTCCTACTTTATACCGTTCATTGATATTTAATTTTATCTGCTTTTGAAACTCATAACTTTTGTTCAACTTGAATATTATAGAGATACCGTTTATATATATATCTAAATTTGCTTCTTAGTTGTCAGTTCTTACAATAAAGTATAATTTAAAATCGTTGGGTAGTATATGGTCCGAAACAAGAAGACAATCTTTGCTAATTCTAGTCCGTGATCATGTGAACAACTTCACCGTTATGGGTAATAATGATACTCAACAAGTTGCTATCCTTGATTGTAACCCGTGAGTTGCAATTTTTTTTTTTTTTTCAAAGACTCAAGGATCCTAATAACGTGTGTCGACATTAACAGACCATTAATCTTGATGATTAGCATAGCAACTCTATATTCACAATACATTGTCGACTTCCACCCTGCTTATTAATTACATCAATTTTGTGATTATTTAATCGCAAATTATTTCGTATAAAATTTTTCTGCGAATTGAAAGTTTTATTGAAAATTGACTTTAATGAAAATATTTTGATAAATCGTACGAATTGTTCTTTAGTTTTATTTTCATATTAAAAGTGTATCTTGATTAAGAAAAACGGACATAGATTTAAAATATTGGAAGGAGAGATTAATAAGAGAAAAATTTTGCTTGCACTTACCTTCAGATTTGAGAATAAGATCCTTTTCATCGACGGCGATATCTCCTAGTTGGCGTTTTAGCTCCTCGATTTCAATCTCTAGCTCTGTTTCATCTTCCGGTTTGATTTGATGTTCACTTTTCTCTTTCATTTCCTTTACTTTCTTCTCTTTATGTCGACTCTGTTCCAGTTTTTTCATCTCGGAGGGGAGAATATTTTTCTTTGTCTCAATTGTTACGTCCGCATTCTTTTCGATTTTTCTCTTTATTTCAAAATTGTCCAGCTTCTTGGAAGGCACGAACTTGTCAATCTTGATCTTCTCAAGTGGCTGCAAGCTTTTAACTCTGGATACAATCTTCGTTTCCGGCAGTTTTGGTCTTTCTTGCTTGCCTGGATCTTTAATGTTCGGAATAGTGATAAACTTGGGTTTCTCGACAATCTGCGGTTCAAGCACGATTGGCTCCTCCGAATCGTCAGGTTCTTTACCTCCAATAGAACTTCTGCTCGTTCGTCTGGAAACATTTGCCTCCAGCAACTTTTCCGGAGCAAAAATGACATTATCTACATTGAAGAGGACATTTTTTCTTTTACCTTCGAATCTTCCTCTCTTTAAAATACTTTTCAACACAGTCTTGGTCTCCTTTAATCTTCTCGGCGGCCTCTTTGGAGAAACTTTAGGTATTGGTATACCAGTCACGGGAAAATCTTCATCGTCAGATATTTCTCTGGGTTCATTGAAAATTCTTATCCTTTGACCTCCGATTGCCGCCACTGCGCTTCGATTTGGTATCCTTTCAATCGACTTAACTTTCGAAGAATCAAACAAACAACAGGGAGTTTCGTCCTTTAAACAATTCTCAAGAGCATTGTCTGAAAGATCATCGCTAAGATCGTCTTCATCCTTGGGATTTTTCTTCACCAGAAGATAAGGATTAACATTGCACTCCAAAATACTTCTTCGAGAATCGTTGAAAGCAGAAGAGTTAGGTGAATTCTTCGTTGTGAATGTATTTTTCCAATTTTCCTCCGTTGATTTACGACTCGATGACACCTCCTGCCAATCTCCAATTCCAGGACGAGATTTGGAACCCCTCACCATTCGTCCTAAAGTACTTCGATTATCTTGAAAGTTTTTCGAGTCAGACCAGTCGTCATTTAAACTAGAATAATTCAATTTTTGTCTATTACTTTCGTCGAAATTCGTCTCTGGATTGTACCAAGAAGCTTCTTGATTCGGAGTATTGGCACCTCGCATCACACTTTGTCTTCTTGTGTCTCTATGATGTCCATTTTGCCGATGGGGCGAAATACTTCTAGTTCGTGATCGTGGTTCACCTAGATGATTCCGTCGCATCTGATCATAGGGATCATCCAATGGAGGTTTTAGTATTCCTTTAAATAATACCAAATCTTGATATCAATAAATCAAATTCATCAAATAATCTAGTAATATAAACTTTTTCTTGAATTTCTATGGAATTTCTAGAAATTAAAACTGAAGATGATGAAAAAATATTTACCTGCTAAACTAGGTCGGGTCCTTACAGACGTGGTAGGTATTCTGCAGGTGCCTCCAAAGGGAATTCCAGCCAGGCGATGACCTCCACATTTTGTGCAGTTGCCTAATTTTCTAGAAGTACCGCTCAGAAATTCTGGACAAGAGCATACTATAAGGATAGGAGCTCCTGCAGGTGGGGGAGGAGTTAAAAAAGCCCTTGGGTCGTGTCCAGATCGTGACGCTCGAACTGTCCCGTAAATCCATGGCTCACCATAGATTATTTGTTGAGACAGCGCACTCCCACCACTGATAGTTCCCCATCCTTTGACCGGATCCTCCGACGATTGATTCTGACGCGATAGTCCCAATCTGACACTCCATGACTTTTTCCCCTTACTCAACGTATCATAATTCTAAAATCATAAGAAAAAAAAGCGAAATTTGATCAATCGTTGATTCAACTAGCACTAGTTATATAAAATATAAATCCATCACAAACATAATCTACAATTCATTTGATCGACAGGTCTTTTCTTCTGGATAGTCACAAGTAAAATTTTTTGGATGCAAGAGGGAAAAATCGAAATTTGACATTATAATTGAGAATCGTAAAACAGTCATCGATTAATATTTGTTTGGACATGCCTCATAAAAGACCTTTGATCCCGACACAACATGCTTTTGACGATGGTTATAATGGTTTCCTGGTATTTTTCTCAGAGAAATGCGATTACGCGCGAGTGGATATCCTGTACTTATATGGGATACTATTTATCGTTAATAATAAGGCATTGACCTTCACTTACCAACAAATACTTACGTAATGAGAAATTCGTTCCTTCAAGATCATATCGTTTATTAGATATTCGTTTTTACAAATGAACTTACATAGTTAAATTAATGTGAA
The DNA here is from genome assembly GCA_001855655.1 of Leptopilina clavipes. Lineage (NCBI taxonomy): Eukaryota > Metazoa > Arthropoda > Insecta > Hymenoptera > Figitidae > Leptopilina > Leptopilina clavipes. The sequence continues at coordinate 45,837 of JUFY01032519.1, forward strand.
TATTAGAAAGAAAAGTCATTAAGTGGCAAAATTATATTACCATGACAGTAATAAAGATGGAATATAATTTTCATTACCAATCTTTTCGATGAAATAATCATTAAAAATTAAGTGCGCCTCTTGATTATTAGCTAAATATGTTCTCAATATTGTCAATATTTCCCATAACATTTATTTTCGAAACTATTTTACATTGCTGCGAAAGAATTAACAGACAGTTTGAAATCATTTATTGAAATTTTTCCAATAGCTTAGAAAATAGTTTCTTCTGGCATGAATATTATGATGATAAAATGATCGATATTTGAATTTTATGCGGATATAATATATTGATGAATAATTTCTCTCATTATGGACTCAATTTTATAAACTCTCTTTAATTTGTGCTAAAATTTTAGAGAAATATAATTAGTTTTAGAAATTGAAATTTCTTAAATAAAATAATGAGTCATTTTCTTTATTTACTTTTTCACTGGTTTAAATGTCATGCAATTTCTCTTTAACTCTTGTTCACGGTTCCAATTTTTAGTAATATAGAGAGAAAATCGTTGAATCGATATTTTAGTTACGGTGTTTTTTTTTTTTTTTTAAACTGTTTTCAGATCGCAGATATTGGTTGACTCGTCGCGCTTAGAAAACAAGATATATATATATAAGATTATCGAGCTTTCTTTCTGCATAAATCTTGGCTCTTCGTCTCTTGACTGAGTTACATTTTCCAAATGTATATTGAGACAGGAATCTTTTATAAATAAATAACATAGTACAATTAGACGTCTATCGACGTCTTCCACATGGATCTCGATGATCATATCGATAATTAAATGTACCATAATGTCGACTTTTCATCTAAATTTGAGTGTTAAGTTTTTATAAAATATTTTCCTGTCACAATATATCTGATAAAAAAAATTTCTTGAAAAATTTCTTGAATGTTTACAAATAAACTTGGAGAGAATGGGGAAAAAAAATGTTTTACAAAAAGAGGAAGTGGAAGTACAGAATCTTTGGAGAAAGTGAATTGGTTCAACTTATTTTCAAGATGAACCACTATTTATATTGCAATTCGTTTCCCCGGAGAAATCGAGGCACTTTTCACATGTCAATGAAACCAGAAATGTTCAATTTTAAGCAATCTTTTTTTTTTTTTTTGTAAATAATCCGTGAAATAATTAGATTTCTCTTTTAAAAAACTATTGCTGTAAAATTATTTTCTTTTTTAGAATCGGTTTTTTGTATCAAATAATTTTCTTTTTGGAGTGTATATGTATAATATATGTAGAGTTAAAAATTGTAACTTGGTAAAAAATGAGAAAATAATAGCAATGAAGGAAAATTGTTCCAGATTTGATAGACTGAGCATTTTGAATATTTGAATTTTCATTGGAGAAGAGAGGTGTCACAATTTTTTTTTTATTATGGCCGCTATGAAGATATTTTCGATTCAACTGAGCGTAAAACACTGGAAATGGGCCAGACAAGTGCTCGAAGGCCCGAGGAGCAAGCCTTCAACACTTACTTTCTCGTCGATAACCGCAAAAGTATTGTCCCCATACGTAAGAGCTTTTGTAGTTGCACTCGATCTGTCAGTCGAAAAAACAGAAAGTAAACTAGTAGCAGGTGTAACTCGAAACTGTAAAGAACGGGTGTGGCATATCAAGTCGGATATAGATCAGAGCGAAATTGCGATAATTTTAATTTGCAAAAATTGACAAGAATAATTGACTGCAATCTCTCGTTGATGTCCAGAAGTTGTCTTATAGTTTAGCTTTCTTGTATTGAGATTAATAAAAGACCTTGTTTCGATTTCCTTTTACACAGTAAAAATAAAATCTTATTTTAAGATGAGTCTTAAATTCAGCACTGCTAGCCATAATGTAAATTGTATGTAAAATCATTGCGTAAATTCAGCAAAGGCTGTCTTAAAAATGTTGCATCTTAAAATAAGACATCTTTTCTGCCTTAAAATAAGACTTTCTTTTTACTGTGTAAAGAGACACTTTAAACTCTTGAGCTAGTAAAATCGTATATACTCCTTTCTCTCTGCGAAAACTTTTTTTTCAAAAGTAAAGGGGGAGGGGTTTTATTTTACCTTGATGAAAAGATGAAAATAAAATATTTTGAATCTTTAATGGGTGATTTCAGGCCAAACGAAATAATGACAGAGATAAGAAAATTGTCATAGTCTGGGTCTAATTGAGACAAGTCAATTTTGATTCAATTTATTTTTTTTTTTCTTTTGTAATGATGCTGGTGAACTCAATTATGCTCTGGATTTGATGTCACTAAAGCAACAAATGGCGAAGAACGAGTTAAGTAGATGTCACACTGACCGCACTCTAAAACGGATTCTCGATTCTCTACTCCATATTTCCTTAAGCGTTTGACAAGATGAGGGCTTCTTTGGAATCATAACCGTATCAATAATGATAGTGCAACACTTTTCCAAACGGCATATTGTCTCTCTATAACCCTTTATCATTATTTCTTATCGCTTAGGAATCGAATAGCCGAGTTCCTCTATTTTAACCCGCATAGAACAAAAACCTTGTTACATTTAGCTATTCAGAGCTGAGTAGAGCATTGAAAAAAAACTGATTTTCAATTAAGGCCCCTCCAGATTCAATAAATCTCTGTCTTCTTAATTGGCTGTAAAGGAAAAAAAATGTTCAAATTATGTCGAGAAGATCTCGACTTTTTTCATTATATAGATACAATTTTTAAAGATCTTTTGTCAATCTAGATCAATTTTTAATTATCTACTATCAAATCGAAATCTATTTTTTTATTTTTTTATTATCTATTATATACCTATGATATAATTAAAGAAATTGATATCTAAATTCAAATATCTATTATAATAATAATGTTTAATCTAGATGACACGCCCCCAATAAAGGTCTAAGAAGCAAAAAATTTTAGGTAAAATTTACCATTTTTTTTTTTAGTAAAAATACAGTAGGAGAATCAATTACTATCACTATAAACTTAAAAGTATCAAATTGGTACCAAAAGTATCAAATTGATTCCAAATTTTTGGATCAATTTGATACTTTTGGTATCAATTTGATACTTTTAAGTTTACAGTGTATATAAACATGTACTAATTAGCTTCCTTTCAATGCTTCTTGGAACAGAATTTAAATATTACTTAAAATTCATAAATTTACTTTAAAGACTCAAGTCTTATCTTAATATAAAATTTTCCTTCAGTCTTTCGGCTCATAAGTGTATTTTGTTTCATACAAATTTACCATTTTTTTTTTTTTTTTTTAGTAAAAATACAGTAAGAGAATACTAGATACTAGATAAATATAAAATCTAGAAAAGAAATACAACCATTAAAATGGGAAATAAATATTAATAATCCCGCCTATAATGCAACACTCGAAAGTTTTTTTATAATCAGTTATTTTTAGAGTCTAAAAGGACATAAAACTTTATGTTATTTTTAATAGTGGAAAAAATTGTTTTTAAAAAAATGCAGTAATTTTTTTTTATCTTGAAACATAAACAAATATATTTGGTATATTTTAATAAAATGTTAGTGGACATTTCTCAATAGGCAATATTGTATAAACCTATATTATATAAAAACGGAAGCTCTTTTTTAATTAAACGAGTACGGCTGCCTTTTTTCTCGCATCTGCAGACAGGTAACTATACGCATATATACTTGTGCGACATGCTGGTTCTTCTGATTGTGGAATTGGAATGCTTATAAAGAAAAGAATTTATTACTTAAATGGTAGAAATAGCGGTAACCTAGTAACTTGTCTGCAACTATTACACGTCTCGTTGTTATATTGCGTTATTTCACGGTCTCTGTTAAATACCATTTGATATCAATGTAATACATATAGTTTTAGTGTTGAATTCAAAAAGAAAGACAAAAAAAATCTTAATATTACAAAGTCTAAATTTTATAAACCTCTTTGAAAATAATTCAAAAAAAAAAAAAAAAATTTTAATATTTTCAAAAACTTAGAATAAAACTGATAAAGAAACAACATATTTACTGGAAAATAATTAACATTCACATAGGAATATTGAATAATTTATAAAAAAAAATTTATATACACAACTATTTTAGAATCAAGCTTTTTTGTGAAAGTAGGCACGGTAAGTTCTGACACATTTTAAGGGCATTTGTAACTTTTATGACGTCACAAACCATGTAGTTTAGCATTTAAACTTTGCAAATGTCTGGTTAATCGAGTTTTGAATATTTTTAAATGAAAATTAAATTGAAAAACTCTATTCACACACATGCAAAGTTCCACTCAGAAAAATCCCTTAATCCATGGTGTATTTCAATGTATTATTCAACGTAGAATCCAAATATAAAGTCAAAATTATCCGATTGTATCAAATGTTTGCGATTGCTTTCTTTTTTTGCCTCTAATTATTGTTTTTGAGCAGTTTTTAGAGATTGTCTTAAAAATTTGAATCAATTTGCCAATTTTGACTGCGGACTTAGATTCGGAACTTGATTTATATGCAATAGCTTTTGCACAATCGTCGTCACCGACTTGAAAAACATGATTTCGAGAAAAACGCGTTTAAAGTTTTAGAACAAGATAGCGCCCAATGGAGCAGAGCCACCTTTGACGTCTTGTAACTCAGAAATTTGGATGTATAAAATTTTTGAGACACTTTCGTGAATAAATTTTTCGTCAATGAAAGTAAATTGAATTATATGTGCGTATAATCAAGATTTACAAAGTGAGATTCTAGAATTTGCATATTAGTCTGGTAATCATTCGCTATATGAGAAATTTTGTTATTTGCAAGCACACTGTACATATAATGATCGTATCCGCCAAGATGCCGGATGTAAGTACAAGGTATCTAATTATTACGCGAGGCATCTTCAACGTTCAACGCATGTGTGTCACTAATTGAGAAGTGGCAAGACGCGTGTGGAAATTTCTTATAAGGAAGCATACACACAACGTTTGAGACATCACCAACATAAACCGGAAGAGGCATTTGGGAGAGTATATTCTCCGATGAGAGGAAAGTTTATTCCCGGACACTTAAATTATACTTAAAACTGTCATATTATAAATCTCAATCATTTGCTAAGTTAATAACTGTAAATTATTTTTCCCATCTCTTCCCTTTCTTTAATATAAATAAATACTCTATAATATCAAAAAGAACATTTTGATTCTGTAATTGCAACCAACGGAAAATGATCTCACATTTAAATACCTTTTAAAAGCCATTTATGGAATTGAGAAACAAGAAATCTATGAAATTTGAAAGGTGAAGCAATAAACGAATCCATAACCGGAGAGAAAATAAACTTCAGAAAGGTGTTTTTAGTCTCATCATCACAAGTCTAGGTTGAAGGAAGCATTTGAATATCAGGAGTTGAATCAGCTAGATGAATCAGGAAATGGAGGTGAGGTATAAATCTAAGAGAAAAAAAATAGTAAGGAAAGAAGTCGAGTGCAGACACGAAGGTGCTCATCATCTTGGAGTTTATCTAGATTCAGACCATGGTCAACAGGGAAAGTAGACTTCTCTTACTAATTAATATTACATACTTGGTTGATCCTTTATTCTTTTTATATCAAGATCTTTTTTTCTCTGTTAATTAATCTTCAATTTTCTACTCGGCTCTTTATTTTAGAAAACACCTTTGTACTTTTGAAAAATTTACTGTACACAGTATGTATGCGCAATTTTTTTAATATTCACTCTTTAATTCCTGATATTAAAAAGTAATTTTGGTCGAAAATTATTCGAGTTGTGAATTTTTTAATTTGACTTTATTCGATTTTTTGATTTTTCAAAACGGGCGGGTGGGGACGCTGGATAGTAAAAGTTGACGGAAAAATGATTCCCTATAACTTGATCATTCAGGTTAAGTTTTTTTTATTTATTCTTTTTATTAACAAATACACCGTTTTGAAAATATGCTTATTTGTTTAAAAAAATTTTAAATATTAATATTTTTAATTTTTCCAAAGATGAGAATTCATATACTTATTTTCCTTATAATGGAAAAGTTTGTTATTCTATAATTTTTGTTTCGTAGTTGAAATTTCTCTCTATAATTATAAATAAACAAACTTTTACTGCCGTGCGGCGATATTTTAATACATATTCCTCCCTTTGAAATGCAACTGTTCTTAATTAAGTTCTTAATTTTTGCAATATGCGCACTCTTAGGAAACGAAGCGAACAGATAACATTAGTATTAGTATTATGAAATGTTAAAACTTCGTTACAACACCTAATTAGGCAATTCAGTTCTTGAAATAAAATTACATTCAGGAGGTAAACTTAATTTAAGGTATATATAGTAATATGTAAATTCTTGCTTTTTAATTATAAATATTTATAGAACAAAATTAAAAAATTGCATTAAAAAAAATTTGAAAAACTGAGTTCATAATTATAATTATTAACCTGTATAAAAAGAACCACTTTCCATGCCTATTTTTTGCGAAAAGATAAAAGAAAGTAGAAAACACCCACTACTAGTGACATTTGCTATTATTTAGATGACAATGGAAGAAATATGGATGAAAAAGTGGGTGAAAACTGAGAGTTGACAATTAAATTTTTACACATATTTATAGTGAAAAAAAGTTGATTTCATATGTGGTACATATAAAAATAACGCAGGTAGGTTATACTAAATTTTAATACGATTAATAGATTATGTGCAATATAAAATATACACATTATATCATTTAGAATGTGGGCATTACTATTATAGGACTAAGGAATATTGCACGAGTCTCGCGGTTGGAATAGAAGCACTTGAAAACCGGTTAAAAGATTTGACGGATATAATAATTCTACGTGTGGATGCTTGCTGCAAATAGGATTTTATAAATTTAAAAAGAAATATTTATACATTTAAATCTGGTTTTATGTACTACACACTCGGTGTTCAAAAAAAAAAAAATAATAATCAATTAAAGAATCAATATTGAATAATTTCATCCCTAAATTTTCACTTATCATTGAGTCCAATTTCATAGTTCTGGTTTGATCGTAACTAAAGCAGAACAGGATGTTACATAAAATTGCATTTAAAATTTACAAATTCTCCCTCAAAATTGTGTTATATAAAAGAAAGGAAACTTTTAAACTCGTTTTACAAAACTTTTTACGACATTAAAAACAAACAAGTTTGACGATACGTCTCAAGATGAAGAATTCCGTTATGGGTGAAAAAAGGAGAAGAAGAAAAAAAAAGCAGTTAAAATAAATAAAGAAAACTAAAGTGATGACCGATAAAAACAGTCGTATAATGTCGATAATTAATATACCTAAACGGAAGTACATTCTAATAAGAGTTATGTAACTTTTGAAAGATCGTTTGCGCTAATTAATTGCTCGGCATTAGCTTCGAAAATAATTACACTGCTCACTTTCCTGTCCAACTATTTTACGATTTTCAATTTCGTTGATGCAGGGACCAAGTCGAGCTGTTTAGCTTTATTTCTCAAGTATAGGAACTATTACGATTTAAATTTTCTTTTACGCCCTAAATATTTACATGTATATGTAATTAGTCTCTTGGAATTTAAATAGTGAGACCATTTGGTAATTATATGCGAGATATTATACATCTGTATAGTTCATAATTTTACTTAAATATGCGCGATTTTCACTCATCAAGAAATAATGATGAAGGTAATTAATGAAATTAAATATTGCGAATATATACGAGGATGATAAAATTAATTAAAATTAACTAAATTAGGGAATTATTTTTCTCTTACCTTGTTAGAAGTGGGAGATGATGAATTTGGTGCTAACCCCTGTTGGAGGATGTACCTCTTAGGAGTAAGCATATTGAAGGGCAGGCTACCCTGGTCTATAACAGCCACGCTCGTCATAGTCATTTCCGATCAGAAGAGCAGGCTTCTGCGGAGCACTGACCTGCGCCCTCGTCGAGCACTTACAGCCTCTCATCCTCCTAGAAGCGTCTGAAAAGAATTTTTCCAATTAATATTTAATACAATCACATTCAACTAACATTTACATATTATAAATATCTGCGAGCAATAATAAATCGCGAATAATTCATAATCGCAAAATAATAATCTTGCAAAAGAACCTCCGCGACAAGATACCTTTCGAAAACAATTTTAGGTTGTTTTTGATTTTTGGACACAAATAGGACCAACTTTCAATAAAAACTATTGATTTTATTACATCCGAAATATTCCCAAATATTTCTCATTTTTCCTGATTGAAAACGAACTTGACGAAATTCTTGACATGGGTAAAAATTAGAATAAGCGGAGGTGGCGTTCCTTGTGGGCAATAGTAGAAGTTACAAAATTTTCAAAATTATTTCCCGTCTGATAATGTATCGGAAAATGGAATAATTTCGTCATCAAAATATATTTTTATACTTAAATAATAAAAAACACAGCAATTCTATATCAAATTACTGCTCCTTTCACCGATTTTTCATCAACCGAAGAAAAATTTATTTTATTTTGTGAAACCCCAACTTTTGGATAGCAAATGTATTAATGCTAATTTTTTTCTCTAAGGATATATTAAGTTCTTGTTTTTTCATTGTAATTTTATACTACTGAGAATGAAAACAATTTGTCTTGAATAACTTGCATTCACTTTCTTGTTTTGAGGTTTTAATATATGTTTAAATTGCATATTCCAGCAGACGAGAAATAAGTTTGGAAATTTTAACTTCAACTATTACCCGCAAGGAACGCCACCTTCGCTTATTTTAGTTTTCTCTATTTATATCCTGCGTGCTGATGGAACTATAGGCCTAATTACGAAGCCACAACAAAAATACACATTTTTTAAAGAAGAAGGAGAAGCCTAAGCAGAATAAGTTCGCGAACGCAAGCAACACTTAACATAAGGTAAAAATTTTTAGGAGCTGATGCCTTTTTCCCCGGAGCGTCACAATTGATAAATTTTTAAAACCGAAAGATGAAATTTATAATTATTGAGATTATTATGAAAAATTTTGTCGTCTCACTGTATTTAATTTCTCCATCAGGAGTGAGGCAATTTCTTAAGTCGTCAAGTCCCAAATAACTACTATATACCGCTTTCCATGCGGTATACACAGAGTACCGTTAATACAAACAGAAGGAGGGTTTATAAAATCAGAAGTAATTAGCTTCACAAGAAGGATATATCGATGAATGTTTGCAAATATAGATAAAAATTATCACGTTCTTTGTGTGTTAATGGAGATTTATGCAACCGAGTGAAATATATCCGGTAAAAAAAATATATATACTATCTCTACAATTATGATCTGAAGAGATCTTAAAATTTATAATAATAATAATGTTTTTGTTGCCTGCCTAAAGAAATAAGTTATTCCTTTATTTAATTGAAACTTTCTATGCAGATGTAGACAATTTGATTCATGATGTTCATGCACAAGAATTTGAACTGCATTTTCACATTAACATCCATTAAATGGAAAGCATCATGCTATAAAGTTTTATAGCATTGTGTTACACTTTTACATTGCGAGCATTGTTACTCTATCTACCTATAATTTCACTGTTTTATTTAAGCAATATTTATCTTATCAAACGAACCAAATCGAATCTAATGCAGAAGGACTTATTTAACATATATTAAAAACCCAAGAGAACTAATTCCTGTATAACTTTTAGTCAGTATGTAAAAATTAATTTTTAAAAGGATTTAAAATTTGTGGAAAATTTGGATAATTGTTTTTGAATGATTGAAGAATTTTTCTTGAAAAAAATTGTATACTTTACGAACATCGGGGAAAGAATCGACGCACGGTATTGTGTTTTTAAAACGATTATAAATCGAGGGGGAAAGTAAATAGTTGTACCAGACGCGATCGTATAAGATTCGTGTTGCTTCTTTTGCAACAGGAAAAAATCAAATGCTCCTAAGGACATAACAATCGAATAAAGATATCGCAGAGGAAGTTTCGAGACAATGATTGTAACGTAGATTGCATCTGCTGCACTGTTGCGTTGCATATACGCTCAAATCATTCAATAAATATCCCGTTGGAATTTGCTGCACTTGGATACCAAATGAAGATGTTCATGGTGGAAAAAGAACAAATTTTACTCCTATAGCAGAAATTGTTACTCATTGTCATACAACGACGTTGTAAATCCAGTAAATTCCTTTGTGAAATTATCTCTTTTATTCTATACGCAAAAATACCAATATTACATTGGTATTTACCAAATATTACAAAAAAAAAAAATATTTGTATTACAAATTTTGAACATTGCTGCTACTTTTTTTTCTTTATAGCAACCGGAAAACGTTCCTAAGTCAACATAACACTAGTTTTGTCATTCAGAACAGAAAGGATCTTTCTGTTATGTGAACTGCGGCTTGCGAACAAAAATACAGTGGACGTAATTCCAGAAGACATGTAATCTAAGCTCAGTTCTTGCTTCCTGTGAGCGCATCAGTACGGTTTCGCAAAAGCCGGCTTTATAGAAAACCCGTTCTCGAGACAAAGATGTCCGTGCGGTTTTTAGGCGTTTCTGTGGGAAAAAAAGAAATGTGAGCAAAGAATATTGCATATATTTCAATTTTTATTTCCTCATCTTCCTTTTTTTCTCGACCAACTAATTCTTTTTTTTTTTCCGGTAAATTCGAGCCTGGACCAACGGAGAAAGGTGAAAGTCAACATCCCAAAATACACCGGTTGATGGAGGAAGTTTCTTTGTATACTGATACTTTTGCAAATATAGGATATATGAAAAAGTGTGTCGATCGCACATTTCTCTTATTCATATACATATATATATACATCTCTATTTTATTTGCGTGCGGATAAATATTTTTGTCCGCAAAGATTTTTATCCAAGTCATTTCTTTGTTTGGTGCCTTTCGCTAATGAATATAATATTGTACATTGAGGAAAAAAAATTTTTTGCTCACCATTGTCATAATTATTTAAATTTAAAATATATAGACAAAGTCAATGGAGCCTGACCTACTTTTCTCAACTGGCAGAGACTTGAATGAAAGGTTATTATTGTTGTCATATATATATTAAATAAAAGTGAGTTTGTGTACATTGAGAAATTTTCAGTTTGTTGGAGAAAAAAACGGTGAAAGTGTAATTAAAGAAATCATTTTTCGATATGATTTTAATTGGTATCTCTCACCACTGATGTTCATTGAGTAGAATTCAAAGTCCTGTTAAGTAAATTCAGTACATGCGGGGTTTAACTATTCTTCTTATTGCGACTGGTTGAATCGTTAAACATTTTTTACGTTGTCACACCTCTTTTCAGTGGAAACGTGCTACGCATTGGTATTAGTATTGATCGATTAATCGAATCGTCTGGAACTGGATTACCGTTAACGTTAGGCCCACACAGCAGAGGATCTTAAACCTCTTCATTTGCACTAGAGAGATAGTTGCAGATAAATCTGCGCCTTAGTTTTGAGTTATTGTGCGCTATCACTCTTTTGGTTTACTAATATTATTTTCTACATTCAAGACCTACAATATAGAGAAAGCTAGGCCAAACGGAATACTGATAACCGTCTATATTCAGAATCGATGTTAAATTTTTTTTCGACTGGCCCAACTTTAGATTTTTCCTGGACTGAGTGACTCGCAAAATTATATACTTTCATGCATAAATGTATCTGGAGCGTTCTGCTTTGTTTCTATTCATATTTAAATCAGCTAATTACTTTTTCGCAAAAATTACACCGAACCATTATGTGTTTAGGTCCTATTTCAATATATGGACCAGCAAATCTTGAATGAATATCTAGTGCTATTCTTTTCCACTGTGAATATTTTTTTTTTGTCAACTGAATTTATTTTATGCACACTTCCATCTTGTCCAATTGTAGTAACTAAACGATACTCATTTTTCAGTAACACAGAAAACCTAAAGAAAACGTTGCAAAATGATACTGCTTTCTTGGATCATGTTCTACAAATTCCAAAAGGCGGTATTTTGCAACGTTTTGATTGGGTTTTCTGTGTTACTAAAAAATTTGAGTATCGTTTAGTTGCTACAATCGGACAAGATGAAAGTGTGCAGTAATAATAATAATTGGTATCATCAGGGATTTAATGAGATAAAACAGGAAGTGTCAGTGTTTATTTGACTATAGCAAAAAGGTTCCCAACGAATAGAAAAGATTTATTCACTCCCGACAGGTGGATGAAGGAGGCGTATATAAAATTATAAGGCGTAAAATTACTATGAAACAGCACGCGCTTCACTGATTCGATATATTGGCACGTGAATATCCGAGGACGATTGCGTATATAGAAAGATCGACAATAGATCTAAAAAAAGGAAATGGATTGCTTCGAATATTTCTCGAAAACTGAATTCTGTTTTACAAAATAATAACGTAACAATTTTTTTTACTTTCAAATAACTAAAATCACAAAAGTGTGATGCTCGTAACAAATCATCTAACTATCCTCATAATTTTTCTGTCTCCAGTAATTTTGCATTACACAATTACTACTTATCCACTAAAACCACTAGTTGGGACGTTCAATAAAGGAATAACGGATCTAAAATTCGTAAGCTTAGAGAGAATATCTAGAAACTGAAAGTTTACTTAACTGCAAGAATCGTCGCGTATTTTATTTTGAAGCAAGTAGTGATTTTTACTGTCATATTACATCTTTATATAATAGTTCAATATTATCATGTTTTTAATATATATTTCCTTATTTCTGGTAACTTGATATTTTTAACGAGATTAGGAATGATGAAAAAGGAGATCGACCATTGGCAGGAAATATCAAACAAAACATAATGAATAATAATGAAATTAAATTAAAGGAAACCAAGTCGAAGAGAGAAGCCGCAGACCTTCGGTTCCTGTCCATTCGACCTACTTTCGGCTTCTATCTCGACTCCAATCGCTTTCATATATACCACTATAGTAGAGAAGCCCAACTGTTATGGATCCTAGGTCAATTCTCCTTTCATGTTTTTCAAAACCTTGAATTTTATCCTCTATTTGTAATTTCGAGTAGCTAATATTTTTTTCGTACATAATATAAAATTATATATAGAAAATAATTGATTCACATATTTTTTATCCAATATTTCGAAAATGGACATCACAATAAATTCACAATATTGAAAAATATCTCGAAAGTGAATCAATTGAAAAGTTAATAATACTTTAATGATTGGTTTAAAAGAAAGCAGGATGAGTGGATGAAAGACTTTATGTTTGATATAAAATGATGTCGATTTCAAAACCATCTGTCTGTTACAGCTGAGGTGGTACAATTAAAGATTCTAAAACAATTGGAAAGAAGATAACCTCGATACCCCAGGAAGCGTCAGTCTCACTATCAATTGGCATGAATTTCATTCTCTAGATTCAGTATACCAAACGAAAGTCTTTTATTACGATTAAGATTCCGTTCTTATACTAAAAAAAAAAGTAAATTCTCATTTTCCAATTTCAAGTCTCAAAGTCAAAATCAATTCACCTCTTGAGGCTAATTTACCATCTAGGGTAAATTCATTATGATCTGAGTCAGATTACTATAAATAAATACAGAATTCGACTTGCATCATTCAAGACAACTTTATTTTACCAGCATGTCCATTCAGTTTTTTCCTTTTGACAAAAACAGCCAAAATTTGCAACATGTTCTAGGCACATGGACTGTGGAAGTTGTCCAATATGTGCTAATAATTATAGATATTTAATTAAATGTTTCGAATTTAACTACAAAGAGAAAGGTGTCCCCTGAATGAGTTCACCTCGAATGCTCTCCGAGAAGTTGTTTATCCAGTTTATGTATGAGTTGAGAGCACACACATTTTTTTTAGTTTTTACTACTTGTCAAAAGAAGGGGAAAAAAGGAGTAAATTTCTTTGTATATGTAACACATGACGTAAAAATCCCTTAAAAGATGTTAAAAATATACATATTTACAAAAAAGGGAGTTTTCTCGCAAACATGTTTGAGAGGCTAGCACCTATAAACGGGTAAACTTTCCTCGCAACTTTTTGAAAGTAAATTTAAGTAAATAAGAAATTATGAGTAAATTTTGTTTACATGTATAAATATTCCATTTTTACTTACAATTTACAAAATACAGTTTATTTCTTGACTATTTAATAATAAGCATATATAAATCTTTTTTCGAATTTCTCAACACTTGGTATGATAATAGTCAGTCATATATGTATATCAAATGAACATTATTGCATATATGGAAAAAATATTCTCATGAAACGACGAGTTCAACTCATATCATTGTTTAAATGCTATATGGATAGAAACCATCATTCTTTGATGACCTTTTTGTCTTTTTACACCGGTAAACGACGAGTAACGATGTTCTTTAACAACGGTACACATAAAAGATTGTATATTCCCTATTTCAGTATAATTTGCAGTTCAAATTGTTTCACCGTTCAACACACGGGCCACACAAATCCATAAGTGATCAACGACTGTTCCGACACAAATACGTAAATACACATTTATTTTCCAATGATGGTTCTTGAATAACTTTCAAATAAAATAAATAACAGGAGAAATATAATAAGCGTGCATATGTGCACTTTGTGTGTATTCAAAATTGAAAAGAAAACTACGAATTACAAGCCGAGGTTTTTGTAGAGATTAGAAGAAATTTAAATACATACATGATAGATACATAATATACAATTTCACTTTAGATTTATACAAGTCGTGAGATTTTAGAGAAAATTTTTAGGTCAATCGAACGTTTTTTCTTGACGGTAATTTAAAAATTAAGGTTCTTGAACAAACATTTTAAAATTATTAAATTTGTACCAATTTTTGGTACATTTTCTTCAGTGATGAATTTTTGTTTTAAGTCTAAGATATAAATGTACAAGATCAATGTAATAAAAATTAACAAAGTTAACACTTTGCGTCACAGTGGATCTCCCAGAGATAGTTTTATATTTTTCTAATACAGATTTACAGTTAATATAGGTTTTTTTAGGTTCCTTTTATATAAATAGATGTAAAAGAAATTTTTTAATCCATAATTAGTTGCTTAAATTGTTTCAGTTTTTCACAACAATTTTTAACAACAGATGCATTTTTTTCAATATTTTAATTAATAATATTATTCTTCACACAACAAATTCACTCTATTTATGTGAAAAGAGTTAC